>MJUT01054861.1:259746-278605 GCA_002080005.1 Gigantidas platifrons
AAAAAAAAGAAGAAAAAATGCCTCCCTCATCACTTTTTACAGCAGTAAAAGGATAAAAAAAAATGCCGCCCTCCCTCATCAATTTTGACAAAAAAGGGCCTGAGAACCAAGTAATTAACTTTGCATGGCCTTAGAATATTTATTTGTTTTGTCCCCCCCCCTTTTCAAGTTAAATGGTCGTTCCCTAAGAGGTGATTTGCTTTTGAGGTCACCAACACAGAACAACAAAATAACATCAATAAGTCCAATTATCTCCCCTTAATTATGCTAGATCTTACTTATATTTCATCATGCACTTTTCATATGTTGTTCTACCTTTTATTAATGTTTGTCACCAAACCCACGCAAAATTAATAGATTAAATTACTACGCCAGTAACTGTTCGCATCTTAGTAAAGGCTTAAAGAGCGTCCTACGTCAATGCCACGTTTTTCATTATTTCTGTTATGCTGATTCTGTTCTCAAAATTAAACTAATTAGAACCGATTCCATAAATTTTCGCACGATCACTGTGAACTATTTCGTTTACTGTCGTACTTCGGTCGTATATGGCGGGAAATAATTAATGAGCTTATAAGGGGAATCCCATTAAAAGGAAACTACATAAATACTTTATTTACACAATAATTGATACTCAAAGCGCTACAAAAATCAAGCATTATTATACAATGTCAAAAAAAAAACAAAAAACGGAACATACACAACTAGATTTATCGTAAAATTGAATGTAGGACAAGTCGTTAATTTTTATGAATGAAAACTAGCGTAATAATACAAGCAAGAGAAACAATATAAATATCGGCATTTAAATCCTCCTGACAATTTGTCATAGTTAAACATTTACCATTTGAGACACGATAAGTTATCTTAAAATCTGCAAAAGTAGTAACATTCAAAGTGTAGTGTTATCTAACAAGCACCAGATCTATATTTTGATGAGCCATCTTATGTCTCGACAGGTGATAAGATCATGACGGTTGTCATGTAAACAAACAAAAATGGCCGAAAGGCCACAAGTAAATACGGTTTTGCAAACCGTATAATAATAGTATTTCAACATTTCATTATGAATATCAAATTCATTTCTAGTATACATTTTATAGAATAACTGCACTTCAAGGTTGAGACAGACATTATCATGACCATAGCAGCGAGTCTGATGGAATGAGCTGATGTGATACTCTGTATTCGTAACATCCTGTGATTCACATCACACTGACCATTAATCTTCAATATCAGAGTTAGTCTGTAGATACTGATAATATTCCTTAATTCAGATCAAAGACAAAATGTAGAAATTACTGATAAATATAGAATAATGTCAGTTTTGAAGGTCAAGACAGACATTGTCACTATTATTGCAGCAAGTCCACGTGCTGACTGATAAATACCCATTACATATATAGTGTATTGGTACAAGACTTTGTATCAGGTGGAGCCTGTTGTGTGAACCAGTATACCACAGGTGAGGTTAGTTGATAATGAAGAATTATTAATATACATAATACATTCTGAATTGTTGCATACATCTATGTTCAATTTATAACTTATATAATTAATATAACTTATTGCTGAAGTACATAGAGGAAATTGTATCATATCTTGAGAAAATATTTGCTCTATATTACTATAAAGAAATTTCGAAATATCAAGGGAAACAACTCTAAAAAAAAGAAGCTGACCAATTCAAGTTCATCTGGGAACTTGTAAGGTACTAACTGTTAATTGTTTGCAGTGACTGCAACAATATTGTAACAGATTTAATCATAATTTGATTATAGACAAACAGATAAATAAAAAGGCTTAAAAAGAGACATGAAATATTATATTACACTAAGTATTTCTTTATCCTGAAACAGCACAAAATGGACGGTTTTCAAATATTTGGGATTTGTCTTTTGATATTCTTCAACTGCATCAAACATGGTTTTTGCTGTCAGACATGGTGGATATCCTAAAGTACCTGTACCAAGAGCTGGGAATGCTATGGAGGACAGCTTCCTTTTCTCAGCTTCTTTTAAACATTTAGTCATCAATGTCTTCAAGATCTGTAATTATACAAATCATATTTATACCATACAATTTTGTTATCTTGTCACTTCTATTAACAGTCACCTGTATTAAAAGGTCAACTGGGGTCGTCACGGTCATATGGTAGTTGGAACCTGTGCACTTAGTGCTTATCACCACTAATGTCATGAGTTCTAATCCCGCTGATGACGAGGTGCACTCGATATAATATATGATCAAGTTTGTCAGTGACTTGCTACAGATCAGTGGTTTTCTCCGGGTACTCTGGTTTCCTCCACCAATAAAGCTGACCGCCACGATGTAACTGATATATTGTTGAGAGTGGCGTTAAACACAACCATAAACCAACCAACCAACTAAAAAGGTCAACTTTTTCTTGTCATGTCATAGAAAATTTCATATGTATTTAAGAGGTCACCTGTCTTATAAGACCACTTTTACTTTGGTGACCTCTTGATACAAGTCTGACTGCATATAATTATTCGGGTATCACCGCTTTTCGACGATTTAACACACAAATATTAATGTCAATAGACCGACAAAGAATTGAAGCTTATTGTACATAACATAAAAAATTGGTCATTGTGTATGATTTATTACAATAAAAAAACCAGTATTTTCATTCCATTTCTAAACAGTGTCATGCAAAAACAACACAGACTTATGCATGAACCATGTGTACTATGTCACCAGTTTCCAATGGTCAATGTAAATGAAACATGAATCGTTTGTTGTGTACCTTAATGGGTATGATAACAATATTTACATTATTGACTACAATGTAGATGATGAAACCAAAATCGGACTGCACCAGTGTGTTTTCGAAAAAAACTAAAGCTTGTTTTAGGATAAAGAAAAAAATGGAATTACTAAAAAGTATGTTTTTCAACCCGAAATATTAGATATTACAGTTCTTACTTTTACAGATGACATTTCAAGCACAGATGTCTTGAGAGATCGTTTTTACATTACTTCAGCATCATAACCTCTGCCCTATGAACTAATCAAAATACTGTAAACCGGGAATTTTTCGCACAGTGTTTATTTCGCGGTTTGCCGACTGAATCCAAATTCGCGCCGCTTTAAATTCGCGTTTTCCGAATGTCCGATATACATATAAATCTAGTATGGTTTACCGTTAATATTTTAACGATTTTAACATGTCTATCGATATTAAATTGCCGTGAAAATAACTCACAAAAACATGTTTTATAACTAAGTAAATGTGAACAGTACTAGTATTTGTTTGTTCATTCAGGTCTACAAGGATTTATTAAAAATGCAATTTCAAGATTGGTACGCCGACGCAGTAGCTAAATTCCTCAAAAAGAAGAAAAAAGATGACAAACTTAATAAATTTGACAATGATATGAAGTTAAGTTTAATTAAGCCACTACATGCATACTGGCTAGTAAAAACACATAAACAATTAGCCCAGAAGACTCATCTCATTAGTGGAGCATTTGATGCCGCAGGGATTACCGTTAATCAGTAACACTTTGATCTTTGGAACAGTGTATATAATAGGTGTTACAATCCAGTGATTAATGACATGATTGACAGTTGAATTGAAAAATGTGTTGTTTGCTTTACACATTTTAAATATACTTGTGAATAATAAATCAATTATTTCTTGTACTTCCTTTTATTCAAAAACAATATGAGAATAGTTTTATATATAGATTTGTTGTCTGGATTTACCCTAATTGCCCTATGATCTGGTTATAATTAGTACATGGTCCTTCAAAATAATATGAGAATATGTGTAGTTTTTTATTTAGATTTGTCGTCTGCCTCGTTATAAAAAGTACATCGTCCTTCAAAAACCGGGACTTGCTGGTTATAATCAGTTTCGTCTGTTGGATTTGTTTTTATCGATGTTGTAAATTTGATTGGACTTCGATACTGATTACGGTTTGATATATTTTGCTCTTTGGTGTTTCAGTGAAATTTTCGCTGACATACTCTTACCGCGAAAATAGCGAATATAACACTGCCGCGAAAATTTCCCGGTTTACAGCAACATGAGATTTTATCCTGTAAAAGACTGCTGAAAATAGGTGAGATTACCATATATCATATAAGGAATGCTATTCAAACAGTAATATATGTACATGTATATGAATAGAATATACTGTGATAGTACTTTTATTCTTTGACACCAATTTTCATGGTTTCTACAAACTACATCGATCCATGGGTTCTTGAATTCATGGTTTCAAACATTACAGGCAACAATCAATGGTAAAATTGTATTTCATTGGATTATTTTCGTGGTTTAAGTGAACCATGAAATCAGCGAAAATTAGAACCCCACGATTAATAATGATTTCACAGTAATTACCTGTATAGAAAGGTTCCCGTTAAAAATCCAATTAGTGTATAACGCTACATGAAATATGTTTTCATGATTTTTAAGATTTCCTGCGCTAGTGACAGCAATGTCTCCAATATCAATCCCATCTTTATGTTGATCATAACACTCTTTTTGAATGGTATCGCCAGCTTTCTTCACCAGTTCTTTCGACACAAATCCTTTTTGCAGATCAAGGGTTGTACTAACAGAGTTTACAATTACATCAACCTGCAAATTCAGCATTGTAAATTATCATTTAACTTTGTAATTTGACATTTAATATATAATCATGGGTGAGTGAGTGATTAAGTGATTAACGATGTTTTTTAAAATGAGAGGACTTTTCTCAGTAATCTCTCATCGAAGGGCTATTTTGTATTCATAATTAAATAATTTTTGTTGAGATAATAATTGACATTTTTTTAAAACACAATTACTATTTTATATCGTTAATCATTTATTATCAAGGATTTGGTAATGTGATGTCATTATGTCATAATAATATTATTAGAAAACAGCAATAATACTACATGCATCCTTGACAATGCTTAGTTACTGGCGATAATTTTCCATCTCACTCTACTAGCGTGAGATGGAAAATTCTCAGATAACAAGATCAAAAGAAAATACCGCAAAATAGCGATAATGTTGTTTATCGCCAAATGAACTATTTATTTTTCATCTATATCATGGTAAGAACAAGTTACATTCCATGAGATGACAATGATCGATGTCTCCTTTGTACTAGACAAACAATGTTAGTTGGGTGTTTCTATAGTGCTTAGCTCACTGAAACAACAATCCGCGGATAGACATGTTGCCCCTCTCGGACACATTATCCCGATTCCGAGCCAACCAATCTTTCATATTTCTCCTTTTTTGCTGCATGCTTAGCGGAGAAGCAACAAATACCAATTTAATGGTCTTCGGTTTGACCTGATGGGGAATCACGATCTACTGCACTCGAGGCGAGCATGCTAACCACTACACCACTGATGCAGTTATGTGTATATGTATATGTATGAAATAGAAACATTTTTAAAAAATCTTAAATTTTATGATATTTCTAAAATACTCCACCTTTTTACTACATTCCAGAATAGACCCTTCTTCAACATTTATTTTTATCTCTGAGGGACCACATTCTACAATAAAAAAAACTTTTTTTTTTTCTTTTTACAAAAATTGACTATGACATTGTTATAATTGCTGCTTCATGATTTATCATTGAAGTTCAAATTTTGTATCATAATATTATTAAAGTACAATCGTAGTTGCCACGGACATTCAATTTCATCAATCTGCAGTGCTTAATGTAAGAATTTATGTGCCAAAGTAATGTCACATTTTGCCTTCCATAAATAATTAAACTGTCAAATATAAAACACTGTTTATTCTTTAAGAGTCTGTGTTTAAAAATAACAGTGAATCTCTTTTTCTAGAACAATATACATGTATTATGTTCTTGGTTGCCAAAATGGTTTCTCCGAGTACTCCAGTTTCCTCCACCCAAAAAACAGACTGCCACAATATAACTGAAATATTGTTGAAAGTGGCATTTAACACAATAACCCTAACCTCCTACCCCTGCCAAATTGAACAGGAAAAACTGAATCTAAAAAAATAACAAAAAAAACATAACTCTGACAACTTCAAATTTCCTTAAAATTCAATCACAGTGACCCACTTAAAAAAAACATACTGGTAACTTTGAATTTCATGAAAATTTAATCAAAGTGACCCACTTAAGCCATATAGATAAATTTATTACAAAATGCTTACATTTTAAGAGATTTTCCTTACATCTTAAATATAAAAGTTCACCAAAGTTGATATCATATACAGTGAAACCTGTGTAAACCAAACCTTCTCGGCACCAAATGTTGTGCTCTGAATAGACAGGTGTTCTGTTTATACAGGTTGAATTAACTTAAGATTTCCCTCATTTGGACTTTATCTAAAGTTCTGTTTATACAGAATTTTGGTTTATTAAGGGTTCTGTTTAAATATGATTCACTGTATCTGAAAAAGTGTCAAACTCACCTCGCCCATTCGGCCGATCAAGCATAAAAGGACCTAAATATTCTTCTATCTTATCCCTTTCACCAAGGAATTCATCAAGTTTATCAAATATCTCACTTGTGCCACCAAAGCAATACAATATGACTGGATATTTCAACTTGGAACTATATCTCCATAAATATGATATCAGAGAAAATAAAAAATCTTCCCATACTGGATTTTGGTCACAACCAAGTGACAAACCAAAGGACTGGTAACCACTGCTTTTCAGGAGTGCCATTATACTTTTAGCCAACTCGGCAGAATGATTTTCAACTCCTTTAGTCAGCTGATCTTGAACAGACAACAACAAACAATGGCATTTAAGATTTCCAATATCATACAACGGTAGCAAATCTCCTGTCTTGTATTTCATTTCAGGTCTGGCAGTTTGTATCTGGAAAGCTTTGTTCTGTGTTGTACTGCTGTCAAATTCTAATAAAATAAAACGTTATAATAGTATCCAATAATAATAAAGCTGTTTTGCCACAGGGGGGGGCGGGTTCCTTTAGGGTTATTTGTCGAGCTTATAATGAGTGAGTGATCATGAGTGGTTCAGCTATATCATGGCGAGAACAAGTTAATTTTCAATGAGATAAAGATGAGGTCCACTTTGTACTAGACCATCATGCTTAGTTGGATTTTAATAGTGCTAGCTCACTGAAACAAGTCGATGGATAGACGGATGTCGCCTTACTCTGACACATTATCCTTATTCCGAGCTAACCAGTCTTTGCTCTTTCTGCTTAATGCTGCATGGTTAGGGGAGAAGCAACAAATACCAATGTCACAGTCTTTGGTGTCAAGCTTATACTATCAATGGCATGCAGTTGGTGGTTCATGTTGGATAGTAACTGCCATTGATGGTATAAGCTCCACATATTACCCTAAACGAGACCCTGTGGTTGATTAAAGATTTATCTTTTTTAGATTATCAGATTACTGTAAATTACAACGTCAAGTAAATAAAATATAATTAAAATCAAATCAATTAACTATTATAATATCCAGATTTTTCCATTATACACACCCCTTTATGGCTCCAAAACAGACACATACATTGGGCTGTTAAACCTGTAATTTCTTATCCTCAACTAGGACAAAAATTGATCTTAAAATTTTCAAGTCAGAATATAAGGCTTACCTTAAATCTAATAACGCAAATACATGTACCGGTACATCAAAATTAAATTTGTACTTCTTAGCTGACAATGTCTAAAGGCTGAAAATCTGATTGGTTGGTCAATTTTATTGGTGAAGGAAACCGGACTACCCGGAGAAAACCACCGATCTGTCGCAAGTCACTGACAAAGCTGATCACATTATGCTGTATCAAGTACACCTCGCAATGAACAGGGTTTGAACTCACAATTTTAGTGGTGATAGGCACTGATTGCACAGGTAGTTGTAAATCCAACTACCATACGAAATGACCATGACAACCCCTTGAATAACTGAAGAATATGGAGAATAAAAATAAGTAAAAAAACAACAAGTACCTATCCTTATGGCATCTGTAGCATCATCAACAGGTTCCAATTTATCAGTAACAGGACACAGAATAACATCAACATCAGCTAATACTATAGAGCCCATCATGTACAAGATATGCATCTTAGAGGCTTCTGTATTTATTACCCAGCCATGCAACAGAACAGGCTTCTCACTTTCTGTAGTTATTAGACATTTTTCATCCTTTTCAGTTTTAATCCATTTTTGTTTCATTCCTTCTGGTAGAAACGGTTTACCACAATAAGTTAGTTCTTGAAGACATTCTAAAGAATCAAGTATACCATCGATTTCTTTCCTTACAGAAGCACCTGATTTTTGATTCCCATTCAACAATAATCTCTTTCCTTCCACGGTATATTTCACTTTATTTTTACGGCAGATATCATCCACTTTGTGCCATCCAAATTTCTCAAAGTACTGAAGTAACCAATAGCTGAGTGGTATACAAGTTACTGGTTCTGGTTGATTAAGGTCCACTTGAGTACCTGGAGAAGATTCTGCAATTTGACTGGTTCCATTTCCCCCCTGTGCTTGAGAAAGCTGGTTGGTTGGTTGATTTCCACCGTTACAGTTGCTAGCTGTCGCTAATGTGTTATTGCTTGGTTGATTTGCTGTTGCACCTTGTCCAGTTACGGCTAAACCGGGTTGATCTGTACTTTCTCCAGTCTGATTTTTCTCTGTAGAAGGTTGATCTGCACTGTTAGTGATTGGGTTTTGACATGGAATTGCAGTTGCTGTTATTTCGTTGTCAGGAGATTTTGTTTTTTGAGGAGGTTCAGTAAAGTATTTTTTGCGAACGTCGAAAGTTGAATAAATAACAATAGAGCCTCCCTTCGTTTTAACAATCACTAGTTTTGATGATTCTTTCTTCAGCATATTTTGAAACCACTCATTTTTACTTTGCTCCATTGAAATTTGTACTTCAGTGATGCATGCCATTATTTTACCGCTAATATCAGCTGCCGTCATTTCTTTATCCATGGTATAGACATTTAATTTGACCTGATCAAGGACAACAACAACCTCCCATGTAATACTTTTCTCCTTCATACCAAGATGACTATCAATAAACACAACAACATCTTCCTTGGATAATAGCTGTGATTGAAAGTCAGTAATGTCTGTACTTTTATATTTAACTTTATCAAGAGAAGCATTTACTCTGTCCCCACATATCTTCAAAGTTGCTTTGTCTTGTCCAGAAAGAGTAATTTTGTCACCTAGAATTGTAGTCTCCACACCTTTAGCTATAAAGCTGTCAAACAATCCAGTTTTCCACAAACACTCTATTTTTTTATCCCTTGACATTATTTCTATTTCTGATTTCTTTACTGGAGGATGTGGGGCTTTACTGGTTTTATTTTTATTAGTTTTTGTCCCATTGACATCTTGACCTTTTTTTGTACCTGGTGCTTGATCTACATTAAAAATACAATAAATAAATATAAGTCTAATAGTTGCTATCCAAGGCTCTGAGTCAGTATATAAAATGTTTTCTGAATGGAGCGACATGTCTTTCTGCAGACTGTTGCTTCAGTGCACTAGCGTTATAAAGAAATACAATTAAGCACTGTGGTATAGTACAAAGCATACATCATCATGATGTCATAAAAAAGTTACTTGTTCTTCCTATAATATTCAGGGGTCGTCGTGGTCGTGATCGTATGGTAGTTGGATTTACAACTACCTATGCAATCAGTACCTATCACCACTAATGTGAGTTCGAATCATACTCAGGTGATGTGTACTTGATACAACATTATGTCATAAAGTTTGTCAGTGACTTGCGGCAGGTCGGTTGTTTTCTCCAGATATTCCAGTTTCCTCCACCAATAAAACATCACGATATAGCTGAAACATTGTTGAAAGTGGCATTAAACACCATAACTCCAAACCTCCCTATAATATAGCTGCAAAAATTGTTTTATTGAGATAAACTTAGTGGTAAGTCTTCCAGGGAAGACATGTGTTGCCTGCAAACTTATTTTCTTTAGATTACCTCATCATTGAAAGTAACATCATGATGAAAAAGTATATTATTCTAAATTTTGTGATATAGTTAGTTTTGACTGATGAAGTTTATGAAAATTACAATTTATTCTGACATGATCAATTTTTTGAACAATGAGATATTATCATGCGAATAAAAATAATCTAAAAAGGATGTGGACACATGATACAGTTCTCCATACTGATGCTCTGTGCCATATATCAGGAAGCTAGCCTGTGTGGTTCCTGAGAAAAATGTGACAATTGTTTTTATCTAAAAATATTCTAAGTTGCAGCAAACAGGAAGTGGACATGCGGCAGATTCGAAACTGTCTTACATGATACAGTTCTCCATACTGATGCTCTGTGCCAAATATCAAGAAGCTGGCCTGTGTGGTTCCTGAGAAAAATGTGACAAATTATTTTATGACAAATTTTTCGATATCAAAAATATTCTAAGTTCTGTCCAACAGGAAGTGGACATGCGGCAGATTCGAAACTGTCTTAGACAATACAGTTCTCCTTACTGATGTTCTGTGCCAAATATCAAGAAGCTGGCCTGTGTGGTTCCTGAGAAAAATGTGACAGAAATTATTTTATGACAAATTTTTTTATCTAAAAAATATTCTAACTTCCGCCAAACAGGAAGTGGACATGCGTCAGATTCGAAACTGTCTTACACGATACAGTTCTCCATACTGATGCTCTGTGCCAAATATCAAGAAGCTGGCCTGTGTGGTTCCTGAGAACAATGTGACAGAAATTATTTTGTGACGCCGACGACGACGGATAGTGATCCCTATATGTCGCCTCTGCGTAACGCAGGTGATACAATAACAATTACTCAATCAATAATGTCTGCATTGGTTCACAAATCAATCCCGGGGCCCGGGTGGCTCAATGAGTTAGGTCGTTGGATCTAACAACTCATACAAGCCTATCACCAATACGGCGTGGGTTCGCGTCGGCTTTGTAAATTACAACTTAGTGGTAAGTCTTCCAGGGAAGACATGTGTCGCCTGCGAACTTATTTTCTTTAGATTACTTCATCATTGAAAGTAACATCATGATGAGAAAGTATATTATTCTAAATTTTGTGATATAGTTAGTTTTGACTGATGAAGTTTGTGAAAATTACAATTTATTCTGACATGATGAATTATTTGAAGGATGAGATATTATCATGCAAATGAAAATAATCTATAGCTAAGTTCCATAAAAAAGGGTGTGGACATGCGATACAGTTCTCCATACTGATGCTTTGTGCCATATATCAGGAAGCTAGCCTGTGTGGTTCCTGGGAAAAATGTGACAAATTTTTCTATCTAAAAATATTCTAAGTTGCGGCAGATTCGAAATTATCTTACACGATACAGTTCTCCATACTGATGCTCTTTGCCAGATATCAGGAAACTAACCTGTCTGGTTCCTAAGAACATGTGACAGAAATTATTGTGTGACAAATTTTTCTATATAAAAAATAATGTAAGTTCCGTCTTACAGGAAGTGGACATGCGGCAGATTCGGAACTGTCTTACACAATACAGTTCTCCATACTGATGCTCTGTGTCAAATATCAAGAAGCTGGCCTGTGTGGTTCCTGAGAAAAATGTGACAGGAATTATTTTATGACAAATTTTTCGATATCAAAAATATTCTAAGTTCCGTCAAACAGGAAGTGGACATGCAGCAGATTCGAAACTGTCATACACGATACAGTTCTCCATACTGATGTTCTGTGCCAAATATAAAGAAGCTGGCCTGTGTGGTTCCTTTTATTTTGTGACGCCGACGCCATACAACGGATAGTGATCCCTATATGTCGCCTCTGCGTAACGCAGGCGACACAAAAAAGGGTGCACTCGACTCGCAGCCGCAAGTGATAAAGTTTACCAGTTGCTTGCCCATGGTCGGTGGTTCTCTCCGGGTACTCCGGCTTCCTCCATCACTAAAATTGGTCGCCATGATATAGCTGAAATATTGTTGAAAGTGGGGTTAAAACTCCAAAAATCAAAATCAAAATCAAATCACAAATCAATCCCCTCACTGCTACCAGGGATTACTTAAATTTATTGACATAAAATAAAATAGGTGGTTAATTTCTCCATTACAAAGTTAAGATTCAAATTGTGCTTTCATAAAGCATATTATGGGTAATTTATATATTTTTCCTTTGATCTCTCTGAGCAATGTCTGATACTGAAAATTATCTGTCAGTGTGACATCAAACACAAAAAAAAAGGAGAACTACATTTTTGTACCAACAACCATCCCATTGTTTAGGGTGTCTGCCAGACAGGTGATAACTGTAAAGATTACATATATGTACAAATAGACAAATAAACCATATGTATGCACATTAATCATTGTTTGCAGGTTGTGTAAATAAATGTTAGAGAATACCGAAGGAGGAGTGAATGAGTGATTGTTGTTTAATGTCAATTCAGCAATTTTTCAGCCATATCATGGCGGGAACATATTAATTTCAATGAGATGATGATGAGGTCCTCTTTGTACTAGATCACCACATTAAGTTGGATTTTTATAGTGCTAGTTCACTGAAACAACCGTCCGCGGATAGGCATGTCACCCCACTCTGACACATTATCCTGATTCCAAGCAAACCATGCTGCGTGCTTAGCGGAGAAGCAACAAATACCAATATTACATGTATAGTCTTTGGTTTGACTTGATCTGGGCTCGAACCCAAGAACTACCATACTCGAGACGAGCATGCTAACCATTACACCACCGATGCAGTTCATCAATTTTGAAGATCTCGACATACATTATCACTAATATCACATCTCATTCTATTAAACTCGCTATAATACTAGTATAATGTCTGTCTCGACCTTCATAACTGTCGTTATTCTATATTTATCTGTAATGTAAATATCTTCCTTTGATCTCACTGAGGGATATTTTTAAGTTATTTATTTAGAACTACATTTGTATATAAAAAATACATGTAAATTCCAAAATTTAATATGACCAATAAATTCAAATTTTCATTTCGAGGACTGATATAAGGTATTATTGTTTCATCAAATGTAACTTTTCTTCGCCATGAAATAGCTGAAAAATTACTCTATTAGCAACAATCAATCACTATCACATTTATGTAATAGCAGCCTAAAAGTTATATGAATGTTCCCCTATTGGTGATAGGTATTCTGAGTACCATAGGATTTCTACAAACCCTATTGCATTAAGTATAAGCTGCTATACTCCTAAATGTTTATACTAATTTAATGGTTTTAGGACCTACAGTGGAACCTGTCTAATCCGACACACCAAGAGACCAGGGAAATGTGTCAGATGGTACAGGATGTCAGAACCTGTCTAATATGACACACAAAGGGACCAGGGAAATGTGTCAGATTGCACAAGTTGTACTGTACCAGTACTCTACATGGTTTTAAAATATGTTAATACCTACCTTTCTTTGAAGACATGATGGTAATGGACTAAATCTTTTAAAAATACCTGAAATTAGAAATTAGAAATATGAAACTACAGGTACATCTCAAATACTTCAAAGGCCATATAACCGTGTTATAATTCTTTGAAAGAAATCAAGGTTGTAAGGCCATCGATAAATAATTGTTAGTTTGATGTTTCTCGATCGACCTATCAAAATATTTGGTGCCGAAAAAATAATATTAATGTTGTTGGAAACATATTGCTTGTTTTTGTTTACCATTTTTGAGAAAGAAAAATATATTACCTATCAACCTACCCTTTACTCATATTGTAAGTCGGAAAACAGCAAACAAACTATTTATTTAAGTATGGCCTAGCTTAATAAATGTTTAGCTAGTTTATCCTCAGCAGATGGCTAATATGATAAAAACAATTCAGTCTATTTTGTAACTGATACAAGTTTTAATGATGTAGAAATTATTTATTGCATAATAAGCTCAATACAAAAAATGTAACACTTACCAGTAAAGCGCAGGTTTTAGGTTTATGGTGTTTAATGTTTAATGCCACTTTCAACAATAGTTCAGTTATATCATGGCGGTCAGTTTTATTGGTTGAGGTAACCAGCGTACCCGTAGAAAACCACAGACTTGTTGCAAGTCGCTGACAAACTTTATCACATAATATTGTATCAAGTACACCTCATCATGAACAGGGTTCAAACTCACTTGTTTATGCACTGATTGCACAGGTAGTTGTAAATCCAACTACGATACGATCATGACCACGACAGCCTCTCTAAGTACAGCAGTCCTTCTGATCAATTTAGCAATGTAAATATGGGCTACAAGAGGGATGGGCTTTCTTGTGGGGGACAATTTAGTAGTATTTTACTATCTCAGTGTATCTGAATTCTGAAAAGATAAGGGGTGGGCTTTGGTGGGAGGGTCCTTATAAGGTGGGGATTACTGCACTTCTATAGTAATTTTCAAACATTTGGAACAAATAGTGCCATGCAATTAATGTGCTCAATGAATCCTTCCCATTTCTATACTGCTAACAGAAACTTAGCAAATATCTGACATCAGATATACTTAATTTTTGTCAGTGAGAATGACAGCAAAGTTGTCTTAAAATCAGCTATATTTAAAGTAGCAATTTACAACTGTTAAAGGAATGTCTCATACCATACTCTACATAAAACATGGACAAGAAGTTAATTGCATTAATTTTGTTGCTGTCGATTAATTGCTCTCAGCTTAAAGTCTCAAGATTCCTTTTACAGTGTCTCTGATGCTGGTTAAAGAATAATGAAAATAAGTTTAAACAGTGATGTTTGCATCAGCCGTCATAATACTCTGATTTTAAGGTGACTCGACTTTAAAATATTGTGACTTTTTTCGCCTTGTATTGCTTATTAAATCTTATTGCTTATCTAATTAAATATCTTGAAACGTATTGGTAAAAATCTTAGTAATTTAAACAGATTAACCATTTTTCATACTTTTATTTTGTCAAATTTTAATTTTTGTCCATAGTCATGGCATTTTTGTTCTGAGAAAAATACAAAACAGGTAGAAAAAGTTCAAGAGAGGGCATTGCGTTTTGTGTATTTTGATTATACCTCTTCATATGATGAGTTATTGGTTAAAGTTAAATTACCTAGTTTACATGTACGAAGAACAAGATTAATGGCAATTGAAACTTTTAAAATTATAAATGGTATTGCTCCACCTGTTTTGGATAATATATTACAAAAAAGAGACAGTAGATATAACTTTAGATACTCAAATATTTTACAGGTACCACAAATTCGCACCACAAGTTATGGTAAGAACTCATTCAGCTATGCCGCTCCAGTTCTTTGGAATTCCCTACCTGAACATTTTAGGACTTGCAACAATTTTAATCAATTTATCAAATTATACTGGTAAAGATTGTAAATGTGTTGTAAAACATAACCCTGGAGCAGCTTGGCTGAAATTCATGTTTTTGTGTTCTTATATGTGCTTATATACATGTCTATTTGCGATGTGACTAGTTTGCTTTTTATTCATGTGTTTATAACTATGCTTTTGTTTTAATATTATCTGCATACATGTAGTGGGATGTGTTGCTTTTATGTGTTGCTTTATTTTTTATTATTTTGTGCTCTGATTTTTTAGCATATCATTTTGATTTATTTTAATGTTTTCCATCATTGATTATTCTTAACATATTTTTGTTTTAAATGCTACCGAGTTGCTGTAGGTGATTGTAAACAGCTGTCTAGAGAGGCGCTTGCCACATGGATTACTGTTTGTGATTGCCAATAGTACATCTATTTTACATGGTTATGTAATGTATGTTTATATTGTGTATTGCATTGTATGATTGTATGTTAGTCGGTTCAAAAGCTCTTAAGAGCTTATGTTGTATTGTTGATATGTCTTGCCGACTATAAATAAAGCTTATTTGATTTGATCTGATTTGATTGCTTATGCGGGGGGCTTTCTCTAATTTTTCTGTAGCCAATTATATAGATAAAATAAAGAATTCTAATATGACGTCCCTCAAACGCTTTGAGTCCAAACCTGTGGTAAAATTAATATATACCTACACCCATTGTAATTTATGATGTCATCGACAATTTATAACGATATTTTACCAATTTTTACATATTAGCATCGAAATAATTCATGGAAGCCATATGTATATATTGTTTTTACCACGAGTAGGCCATTTATGTCAGCTTTTTACCCCTCGCTATTAACGCTCTGGGTAAAACTTCGTGACATAAAGGGCTTACCTATGGTAAAAACAATTTTTACATATGGCTTCCATGAATTATTTCTTAAATAATTTGACCTAAAAGATGCACATGTAAAGCAAAAGTATGTCCTGTGAAATTATGTTCTCCAGGACAATATTTCATGATTATATTGTCATGGAATTTTGTCTTATCTATGATATTTTGTCCTTTATCAGGACAGTATAATATCATCTTAGAGGACAATATATCATAGTGAAACTGTGTCCTAACAAAGGGAGATAATTCTAATCATAATTCAAACCTTGGACATTGTTTGTTAATATATTTCAAATTGAATCAAATATAGTGTAATAACAGGGTTTCAGCCAGGATTTTGAGATCATTAGTCACTTTTGCGGAGCAGAATTTTTTTTCTAAATATGAATAGACAAGAATATAATGAGCTTAATCTTATAATAATTTACTTTTGATCTAATACCACACAAGTTGTAATAACCTCCCCCCCCTCTTTTTTTGAAATCTTACTGTGCTTTGTCTAATACTACCACACAAATTGTAATAACTCCCTCCCCCAAACTTTTTGAAATGTTACTGTGTAATAACTCATATTTGTGGTCTTCAGCAGAAAAAAATATGCCTCGGCCAATTTGCCCAATGGTCCAACTTGTAATAAAACATATATAAACAAACGTCAAAAACTGGAGAAAGTTGTAAAATAAATTATTATTTCTCAGACCTCATAATCAAATTGCAACAACTGGAATAAAAATGTACTGTAGTGTAGTGAATTTTTTTTTTTATTGCAGACACGTGTCTGTTTGTAAATAGTTCTATAAATAGAACGCAATTGTTACCCGGATGCAGATCNCCAATTTGCCCAATGGTCCAACTTGTAATAAAACATATATAAACAAACGTCAAAAACTGGAGAAAGTTGTAAAATAAATTATTATTTCTCAGACCTCATAATCAAATTGCAACAACTGGAATAAAAATGTACTGTAGTGTAGTGATTTTTTTTTTTATTGCAGACACGTGTCTGTTTGTAAATAGTTCTATAAATAGAACGCAATTGTTACCCGAATGCAGATCAATAAAAATCTGATGGGTCCTCGTGCAGTGCATTTCAACGAATTGAATGACCAACCGTTGCATATAAATGAACATATTAAATATGAGAACTAAGATTTCATGTCACAGAAATGGGAATAAATAAATTAAGTTCGTTTGCTTAAAAGTAGAAATCAAAGTAGCTTCGGTGGATGCGTATCGATACTGCATTTTTGATGGTGCCATTTTTATTTAAAGTTTCTTTAATCACAATTTATAACTTTTGGAGAGAATCATTTTCAAAATACTTAATGGATACGAAAGATTTCAATAAACATGATATTGACCTTTTCATAAATGAAACGTGGCAACAATAGTTCGTTATTCCGGACATTGTGACGAATCGTGCAATGAATGACGATTGCAAAAATATGTCCACTTTCAATACACTGTGGCATTTTGAGTACACTATATGTCATAACTATAAAAAAAAAGATCATTATCGTTGATTGAATTCTTTGTCGGGATCATTATCTTTAACCAGGTAAATCAAGCCAGGTGAGATCAAAGATTACAGCAATCAAAACAAAAATTCTATAATCCGTTGATTGGCTTGTGACATGTCATAAAATTGGCATTGTAGTGACAACTAATTAGTTTTAATCAGCAAATGAAGAAGAAAAATGGATTTTTAAAAACATTTTTTTATGATTTTTTGAAAATTCAAGTGGCGAATTGGGTACGGGAAATACTCGTCACTTTCGAATATCAATCGTCAATGACGAAAGTGACGAGCGCTAGCTGAATCACTGAATAAATATCATTTCTATGACAAAGAAATCTCTTATATTTTGAAATAAAGTATAGTATAAATATGTGAAGCATAAAAATATCATATATTCAGTTGATGTTGGACATTATTTCACAGTTAAATAAATTGTGATATACTAGACAGTGTTGGAATGCTTTCTGTACCAGACAGAGTAAGTCAACTTAGAATTAACCATGTTTTTAATATATATCATGGTAGAGCACCAGAATATTTATGTGAAAATTTTAATATTAATCAAGGAATTACAAGGGGAGCCTCTAATTTTAATTTTATTATTCCAAAGGAAAATTTATGTAGCACTAATAGCTTTTCATATAAAGCCAATCTAATTAAAATTAGATCTCTCACTTGCTCTTGCTGATATGAGAGAGATCTAACGCAACCCGGTTGGCAGCTCGTTCTGGTGACCTAGGGTCAAGCAAAATATTGTCCATTCAAATGATCGCTTACGAGATCTTGAAAGTGGATTTATGTAAGGGACGTAACTCTGTGTGCTAATAAATTATGCAAGAAATCGGAATTCTCCCAATGTTATCTATGTCGACTATGTCGGAGCCCGATTGTTCCGACAACTGTTTACATTTCCGGAGATAAGACGTCTTCAAGTTCAGGTGAAAATTCATAAATATTACGACACAAATCAATGGCATTTAGAAGCCCTCTCACGCCTAGGCATATTTATTACAATTCAAATATATGTGTGCTTTGCGGGTTTGCGTTTGTGCAAAGTGAAGTCACGTCCACTGGTGAGAAAATCGACAAAAAAATCTTTAACAAAAAGCTAAAATTGACCGATCAAAGAATTAAGGCTGTCACTGCCATTGTTGATGGTTTTGACTTCCACGACGAA
>MJUT01054861.1:390269-401186 GCA_002080005.1 Gigantidas platifrons
CAGTTTCCTAGGGTTTCCTCTCTTACTGTACACCATTGTCTCTCTGACAAATAAGGTCCCCAAAATTTCTTCTCGTAGACATGTTACAGAACCCTCTTCTGCGCCGATACTTCAGAATCATCAGCAGCTATGTGTTTTCTATCACTTCTGCAAGACATGCAGAAAAATACAATAGTTTTACAAAATGTTTTCTTAATAGACTTTTTCCACATTCCCAATTTGATCATGCATAAAATTATATGTTTTTATACCTTTTTTATGAGTTATTAGTGGCTGTTTTCACCATGATCGTACGATAGTTTGATCTACAACCTCCTATGCAATCAGTGCCTATCACCACTAAAGTTGCGAGTTTGAATTCCGCTCATGGCGATGTGTACTCAGTACAACACTATGTGATAAAGTGTGTCCGTGACTTGCGGCAGGTTTGTGGTTTTCTCCAGGTACTCTTATTTCCTCCACCATCATAAATTGACTGCCACGATATAACTGAAATATTGTTGAAATTGGCGTTAAACACCAATAACCCTAGCCCTATAATGAGTTATTTCCCTTTACGACAAGCAAAATGGTACTCGGTCTAACAAGACTTATATCATGGTGAGAACAAGTTAATTTTCAACGAGATGAAACCGCATCGGTGGTATAATGATTAGCGTCCTCGCATCGAGTGCGGTAGATTGTGGGTTCGAGCCCCAGTCAGATCAAAACAAAGACCTTAAAATTGGTATTCGTTGCTTCTCCGCTAAGCACGCAGCATTAAGGAGTAAGAGCAAAGACTGGCTGGCTCGGAATCAGAATAATGTGTCAGAGTGAAGCAACATGTCTACCCTCGGACTGTTGCTTCAGTGAACTGGTTCCAGGGCATTGGTCCGAAGGGTCAATGGTCCGAAATGTCCGTGGGTCAAAAATATTTAAAAAAAGCAGACAAAAGGGCACATGTAAACTCGATTTAGCTGTATATATGTTCCAAATATTATGAGTAAAAGTCTTATCTTTCAAGAGCTATGTGTGGATTTTCCAGAAAATGTTCAACATTCAGCTTCCTTACATCGCTTGGTCATCTCCGATTGAATTTTAAAGGCATGATAGAAAATAAGAAAAACCGAATGAGCAAGCAAAACCCAACATTCAATGACTCCTAGAAACAAGAAGCGAACATCAACTTGAACTCTGGATGGAAAGGGAGTGAAACAGGGGCTCCGGAATTTGTAGGCAGTTTCTGCCCATCAGACATTCGTCATGTTGCTCGAGATTAATTCCGATGGTAGTCATATTCGACGACACAGGGAATAACTCTTACAACTTCAAATCAATTCCCATCTGGAAAATATACATATCTCATACGTTTCCACAAGTATTAGGTGTCTCCCGTAGAACTTTTTATTCTAACAACCTATGTTACCGATTAATCAATTTTAGAGTTAACCCACCAGCCGTCGAGTCTTCAAGAAAATCATAGCATTTTCCACAAGCTCTCGAGTAACGGTATGTTGTGAAACGCTTCATACGTTGGTCGTTGCTAAGATAGGCAAAAATTATTGTAGAACGTTGAAGTCATCACGTTTGTCATAAAGTTTAGTGTAATATGTCCACTTTGAGTACATATCGATATGTAGATTAACAGGTACCAGTTGTTTAATCAACACCTGTGTCTCGCTTCAGTTGTGCAAGATGTAAGCCATTCATAACTGTACTTAGACTGCAAGGCGTTCTCTATGTGAAGTTTTGTATTTTTCTGTTTTGTTGGATCGTGATCTCATTAATTGACATTTATTCCACAATTCAGTATTTTCCATGTACACATGCTTATCAATAAGTTTGTATGGCTGACAATTACTACGACCTGTTCAAAATTTCAATCAGTTAGGGCTGAAACTATTGAAAATTACTTGGAAAAATATAAATCCAAGGGCAATAACTATGCAAAAAATTATCAGACCACATACTTGCTATGCAACACACCATGATATAATAATTTACTTAATATCAAGTCAATATGTTAAGGCATTACAAAGTAAATCTAAATACTAGTATAGAAAGGATAAAAAGGACAAACTACGAAATTGTGTGTAAAGTCTTTAAAAGCTTGTAATTTGTATTCGTCGTGCGATAGAAAAAAAATTGTCATGCAAACTGTCGAAAAGGATGCATTATTACACGAGAAAACGTGGCAACCATTTCTATCAATGTTTTATGCAATTCTATATTACATGTTGTATATTGATACACAAATTTGTAGTCTCGAGGTCGTTCAAAATTCGATTTTGCGCGGACCTTTCGGACTATTGACCCTTCGGACCATTGACCCTTCGGACTATTGACACTTTGGACCATTGACCCTTCGGACTAACGATCATGAACTGACATGCAGTGAGCTAGCACTGTAAAAATCCAACTGTGTGTTGGCTTAGAACAAAGCGGACCTCCTCATCATCTCATTGAAAATTAACCTGTTCTCGCCATAATATAGCTGAAAAATTGCTGAATTATTTCTGAATTGGCGTTTAACAACAATCACTCACTCACTCGATGAGATAATGATGTGGTCCACTTTGCATATACCAACACGCTTAGTTGGATTTTTGAAGTGCTAGCTCACTTCACAGTCAGCGAATAGACATGTCGCCCCACCCAGACACATTATCTCGATTTGCTATAACCTGTTCAACAATAAACCCTTTCACGGTAATTTTCGCACATGCGCATAAACGCTTCCGAGTAACAGCGTAAACAAAACAGTATGGCGACCCGCGAGAATTTGAACAAGTTAAACGTATACGCTCTTCGAGAGCTGGCTAGCGACTGCAGTATTAATACAGAGAAGAAAAGGAAACAGGAATTAATTAATGAAATTCTTAATTGTCAAATTTCACCATCAAAAATATGGATTAGGCACAGCCTACAGACGAGCATCGCATCTACGCATAGACATGTACATGTATTTTACCAGTCTATAATTATGAGTCCACAGTCTCTTGAAGTTCCAAAAATAAAAAATAAATGTTTTTTTCTTATTTGTTTTTTAGTTTTTGAAAATGATTTGATTGATTTTATTTTTGGTGTTTAACGTCACTTTCAACAATATTTCAGCTATATCATGGCAACCAGTTTTAGTGGTGGAGGAAGCCGGAGTACCCGGAGAGAACCCCCGACCATGGACAAGCAACTGGTAAACTTTATCACTTAGGTTGCGAGTCGAGTGCACCCTTTTTGAAATTTAAAAAGCCCACGTCGTATTGGTGATAGGCTTGTATGAGTTGTTAGATCCAGCGACCTAACTCATTGAGCCACCCGGGCCCCTTAGGTTTTTGAAACTTCCAAGTGACTGTGATGAGTCAAACGTCTATCATTTAACCCTTATACTGCCGATGGGCCGATTTGGGCCGATTTGCTTTGTCTTTAACTGCCACTGGGCCGATCAGGCCGATTTGTGTTGTCTTTAACTGCCACTGGGCCGATTAGGCCGATTTGCTTGGTCTTTAACTGCCATTGGGCCGATCAGGCCGATTGTGTCACCAATTAGAGTTTTGATAATTAAAACGTAATTTTTCTTTATTGTTCGTTTTTTTCTGCCTCCATACCTCGAATGACGTAATTACATATAACGTCATATAAATTATGACGTAATTCTATGCTGACGTCATAGATAAGCTCTGCGTTTGTGATGGCTTCCTTTTGGGTGCTGCTCAAGATTTGCCTAGTGGTCGTCCGGTCTAGTTATCCTCGTGTGTCCACTTTTCGTGGACCTAAGCATTATCATGGAAATAACAATAAAATCAACAAATAAAATAAAATATGGAATTGCTTACCTTTAACAATGATATCTCATCCTTTTATCCACATATCCTCAAAAAAATGCATGCTCAATTTAATACAATAATAAACGATAATAGTGAAGCCGTATAAACAAAATTAGGGGACCGGAAGAGTCCACTTTTCGTGGGTATGTTTCAAACTGTTCTTTAAAGCCAAGGAAATCACAAAAACTGTTCCAACTTGATCAATCTGTTTTATGACTTTATATAAATAATGATTAATTTACATTTGAAGCTTAAACTTCAATACAAAAAATAATAAATGTCAAACAAACATTCCCCAGCAGGCCAAGGACATCCCAAGAAATGCTTCCAGCTTTGTATTTTTATGATGATAATTTTATAAAACTAATATGTTTAAACTCATTTTTTATTACATTAGTGCAACTCATGATTGTTCTAAATCATCAAGAGTATAATCATTGGTCAAACTCATTTAGAAAAATAAAACATGAGTATTTTACTTAAAATGTAACCATCATTCAATTTTTCTCCATTTTCACTTCACAGTGCTAAGATTACAACAATCAATAAAATATCAACAATTCTTACAATAGCATTGGCCTCAAAGTTGTATGTCGTCATAAAGTGACTAAAAATCCGCACGCATGCTGACAGATGTAAACGTTGGAATTCTGACTGCATAAACTTGATTTCTGGATGATTACACATAGGCGGAATTTGGTAATAGTAAAATTTGTTCAAAAATTCATAGTTGTGATGCAATTATAAGTAAATTTATCTATGTTGACCGCATATTGTACAGCAAATGTAAATAAACACCAGCGACGTTCCACTTCCTAATTACAGCTAAAACTCTCGTAAATGTGACGTCACGATCGAAATCTCGAGACTTCCGGAAGATCCACGAAAAGAGAACACCCACGAAAACTGGACCTTGCACGGGTAATAGCTATAATAGGAATATGGGAGCAGTCGATACAACTGATGCGATAATGAAGGCTTACGGCGGAACAAGAAAAAACAGAAAACCGTGGAAAAAAGTGCTGCTACACCTTTTCAATAGGATAATTCAAAACGCCTATATATTGTACCAAAAGAACACTACAGACATTCCTGTTAAATCACGACTCACAAGAAATTGTAGAAACCCTTTCGGTGTTGACAGACCGCGAGTAGTACGTGTGCAACGACGGAGTAATCTAGGTGCCCGTTCGGTGACAAATTTGCCAGGCAAAAAGGAGAGACTGCTGTGTTTATTCCAGACGAAACCAGGACAGACGCAGGAGGAGTAGCAAAGTTTGTAACCTGTGTGGCAAAGGTCTCCACAAGGACTGTGTTCGTCTACATCAAGACTGTAGAGAAATCTAATTTATTTTTATATTTTTATTTTTGACAATTAAATGTATTCCCTTACAGTGTTTAATGTAGTAGAAGTTTCTGTTATTTCTTACTCATTTTGCATTTTTAGAATTTTTTTCGAAACAAATTATACTTGCCATCAACCAATCTATGCATAATGTAATACCCCGTACTTCTCAAGATGGAAAAAAAGAAAACCGAAGTTGCAACCAACAATCAATAGCCAAGAGCAAAACACAAACCCAAGAAACATAGAAACAAACAACAAAACAACGACTTATCCTTTTCATCCGGGGGTCGTGCACAGGGGCTTTATTTTTTTTTATCCCTTGACTACTCTAAAAAAATACATTTTTGTACACATGAGACACATGAGAGTAGTCGGGGGATCAAAAAAAATCGTAACAAACCCCTGTGGGTCGTGTTGCTCGTATGTGTTTATGTACATGTTTTGTAAAATAAATGATGAAAGTTCATAACGTTAAATTTTGACAATATTATTTGTAAAAATGTGGTTCAAAGTCCACCGAAATGTCAATGATATAAGAAAACAAATACATTTGTGATAGCTTTCATAAAAAAATATATTATCATCCTTTTCACGCATAAATCAATTCATAACTCCGACAGAAAAGGCATAAAATATCGAATGTCTTACCCCCGCTGATCCACTTCTCTTGTTGTAAACAAACAATTTTGATCGGACCAATCGGCAGTTGATCACAATGAAACAAGTAAGAGAAACCAGCTTCCTCACGATCCTACGACCAACCCTGGAATATGCAGCAATGGTTTGTAATCCCACCACCCAAACCCTGATACAGACATTCGAAAATGTACAAAGAAGAGCTACCCGCTTCGTCATAAATGATTACACCAGCAGAACACAAGGATGCGTGACAAGCATGTTAACATCACTTGAGAGGCAGACTTTAGAACAACGGATGAGGATAAGCAGACTCGTTATGATGTATAAGATCCAGCATCGACTCGTGGACATCGACCGAGACTTATACCTCAGACCTGGTGACAGCAGAACCAGATGTCAATGAGAGGTCCAATTATGACACTCTCAGAAACTCCTTCCAAAGAACAGCACAATAATGGAACCACCTACCAGACACCACAGTTGGGGCCAGCTCCATAGAGAAGTTCAGGGCTAACCTCCAACAATAGGTTAGCCACGCCAACCAGTGTAAATAGTTTTAAGGGTTGGCAACTGAATCAATATTGTTTTTGAAAAAATCATCTTTATACTCCTACAATACGGTATTTTCGGGTTAAAGCGGTTTTCAAATTGGAGGTACGATTGGCGTATCGTAGCAACCAAACAACAGGCATCTAAACTTCCGGTTTGTCAGCAGATTACGTTTATCATTATTATCATGATATTCAAGTAAATTTGTTCCGATGGCAGGTTCCCGATCTAAAGGAATATTTACAGCATAGAGGCATAACATGTCATATGCATAGAAAACATGAATTAGTTAAGTTATGTGAACTTGTCCAAGAATTAGATCCAGAGAAAATAACGTCAACAAAAGACTACGAACCTTCACAAATAAACAGGAGAACAATAACGGAGAACAGTGTGACATAGGTCGTGTGTGTGAGATCGGACAAGTGTCGATATGGTTGTCGGATTTAAAACTGTTGCCTAATATTGAAAAGTGTGATATACTTATATATTTATTAAAAAGTGTGATTGGAATGATGATCGCCTCAAGCTGTACAAAAAGACAACGGATATGCTATAGTATGCATACTTTCCACGCTTCCTTCCATCAGATTTACACTGAGGAACACAGCACCAGTCCTTGGAAAGCTTGGGCCTTTCCATTTTTACCGTAAATGACGCACATGACGTTGTATTTACATTCACGCCAGGCGTTGCTACCCAAACCGGAAGTAATGATGCCTGCAGTTTACGTCAAATCACGTGACCAATAAACGAAAAAAACGGAGTTTCTGCCGGAATGGAAATGACTAGAAAATATCGTAATACATTTTTTTTTCTTTGTTTTGAAACTATGAGCGACATGATCAACGAAATCGTGTGACGACAGCTTTAGGGGCGAAACAAGAAGGTCTAACGATTGTCCATTTTTTAAATAAATTAATCGTTTCATGTACGGTTTCCTTTCTATATTTTGGGGGGATTATTTTTAAACTGGATAGTTATTTTTTATTCAAATTAAAAGGCTGTTTCCTGTACTTCACTCTGTAATGATCATTTATCAAACATTAAGTATGTATTCTATAGAAATACATCTATTTTGCTAATAGATACAACCTATGTGATAGAAAATGGCCTATATATACAAGATGTACTTTAGTCGGAACTAACTTTCGTGACGTCATAGGTTAGGAATGTGGGGAAACCCCAGTGACGTCTTTGTAAACATTGCGGAATCTCCGTCAGGAAAATCTCAACGTACTCGAGATTTATCCTACTAATTTTAAATATAAAGACATTCTTTTCACATTGCTGGGAACTGCACCGTTCAATACATAAACAATCATTCGGCAACCAACTGTAAATCGCCACCAACTTGAGAAACGCAGGGCAATGATTGTTTACTCTAAACAGTGTCAGTGACAGCGATCATGTGCAAACAATTTCAAAGGTCTGGATAGGGCAGTGAAGCACTATGATGCAGGTGATGTGCAGGATATTGCATTTAAACAGGTAATTGATGCAGCGGTACATTTATTCATTTCATATTTTTATTTGAATTAATTAATTATATCCATGCTTTTCTTTCGCATCACCTAAAGAATGATCTCAAGAATGAGAGTATATTTTATTTTTGGATGAGATGAATTTTCAAAGAATAATGTTGGTTTCAATTTATTTTCAATGACTCCATATATTTTGCCTTAATCTGGGACTTGTACACTTATAAATATTATGTTCCAACCTTAACCTGTATTTCAATCTGTGTTATTAAGTAAAATTCTCTCCTCAGTTGTCTCATTAAATCAAACTGGTTTGGTCTAAGTAGTCATATATCTATATTAGTAATATACTAGAATGAATATATCAAATGTTAATGTCTATGTAGGCACTCTATGTAACAATGTGAAAAAAATTATGTGATAGTTTTCTTAGTTATTGGTATAATTTAAAAAAATGTATAAATGAAGAGAAAAAGAGAAAACTCCGTACATATTTTACATTCAAGGAACATTTTATTAGAGAAAAATATACATTTCTTAATGATTTCAAAATAAGACAGGCAATTTGTAAAATCGGAATTAGTGCACATCCTCTTATGATTGAAATTGGTAGATATAAAAACTTAGAAACCGAAGAACGATTATGTAAACTGTGCATAACACAAAAAATTGAGGATGAATATCATTTTTTAATCGATTGCCCCATATATAATAATAGTAGAAAGATTTGTTATCAGAAAATTTCAGAATTATGTTCTAATTTAAATAATATGTCAGATATATCAAAATTCTATTATTTATTTACCAATGAAGATCGTTCAATAATTAATATTTTTGGAAAATATATAATAGAGTGCCTTGAGACAAGAAAACTGAAACATGGTTGATGATACTGAAATATTTTTTCTCTTTATGTTTATATTATTAATTTAAAAAAGGCTCTGAACCTGACAAAAACATTGTATTTATATTTATAGATATATGTATAATTGCCTCCAATGACAATAATCAATGTATGCAATTTGTTTGCCCCTATTGTGGGCCCATTGATTGGAATAATAAATATTCTTATATCTATAATATTGCAGGTTGATGATACTACAGTTTATGTAAAAGCACACTGCCAGGCTTCCATGAAAAAACATAAATACCAGGTCTATGTTTGTTTGAGTCTAAGACCATCAGGCTCAGCAGAACCCAAACAAAGATCATTCTAAACAAAAAAAACTTGTAGGTTTAACCTAGTATTAAATCCGTTTTTCTTTAGTGTATTATTATTTCCCGCAATTTAGTAGTACAGAGGGAACTTATATAGTAATACTAACAGTACGTGGTGATTTGCACGAGAATTTTAACCACGTGGCTAATTATTAGTGCGGAAAATAATTTAAGTTAACCAATTTTCTAGCCAACATCAGACTAGAAAATGGTATGCAAGATTATGACAATATATTAGATATACATGTAACTGGTCATTATTTTCTTTTAAATGGAATTTTAGTCATATATAGTATATCTTTTTACCAATACATGTCCGAGTATTGCTCTTGAGGTGATTATTGCATTGACTGATTGAGTTCTGGACACATGTTTCCTCGAGCTTGTTACAACAAAATGTAGCAGATATTTATAGTACTAGTGGTTTCTGGTTTTTCCTAGTCGTCGAAATGGTCTGTGGTAAATGTTCATTTTTCATTAAATGGATCTGAAATATAAATTGTAAACGAATTCAATTACCACAGAATACTTCTAAACAGAACAGTGGTAATTTCAATAAAACAGTCTCAGAGCAAGCAGAAAAGGCAAAAGTTTTAAAAAACAGAACGCACTCATAATTTATCTGTTGAATCACACCGTACAACCGCATTGTATCATTTCGATCAACTGCAGAATGATACGATCAAAATTGTTTGTTTACATCAAGAGAAGTGAATCAGTGGGGGTAAGACATTCGATATTTAATGCCTTTTCTGTCTGAATTATGAATGGATTTGTGCGTGAAAATGTTGATTATATGTTTCTTTATGAAAACTATTATTTGTTTTCTTATATCATTGACATTTCGGTGGACTTTGAACCACATTTTTACAAATAATCATGTCAAATTTTAACGCTATAAACTTTCATAATTTATTTTACCAAAACGTCGTACTTCCCAAGTTATTATTCAACATCTGTATTAAAGCATTATCTATTACCTTCATTCTGATGTATGAAACATTATCCCAATTTCAACTGTTTTATGTGTAATTCACTCTTATTCGACGGCATATGTGACAAAAATGATACGTTCAACGTCCGATGCATTTCACTTAATGATGCGATCAAAAGCAGCGTTATGCTACAATCAAAAGCTGTATTGTGATTCGATTAAGATGACAAAACTGTCATTTCCAAACGTTTATTTAAGTATTCAAAACTTTTAGTTGACAGAAACCTATTTTATGAGTTATTGAAGTCAACAATTAATTCTTTGTGCATTAACTTAATTTTTTAAGATTCGGTTGAAGCTTACGTAGGATAACATGGGGTTGAAATGAATTGTATTGAATTCAGGCAAAAACAACATAGCCGTGACGATTTTGCACTGTTAAACTTGCTTTACCACACCATTTTCAATTGAAAATATCTGTACATAGTCATGAATATAACGATTATCCCTGAATTGTTTCGTTGATGAAAGTACCCTTGGATTTGCATTTCATTTTTATGGACTTTTTGTTTTGGTCTTGTTTAGAGTTTTGCTGTCACGTTTATTAAGATGATGTATACACATCAGATAAGGTGACAAATGCTGGAAATGGTTTGATGTCAGAGATTAAATTTAAGAGTTCTCGTTTTTTCACGGGCACTTGACCACTGGATCTCATTTACCTTTTTTAGCTACCTGACCCGAAGGGTCATGTGAGGTATCGTCATCACTTGTCGTCCGTCCGTTAACTTTTCATATTTTAATCTTCTCCTCTGAAACAACTGGGCCAAATAGAACCAAACTTGGCAGAAAGCATCTATGTAAGGTCCTCTGTAAAGTTTTTCATTTCGCCCTGTTCCGCCAAATATATGGCCGCCAAGGGCAATTCTTGTTTCTGATTGGCTA
>MJUT01054861.1:420412-443874 GCA_002080005.1 Gigantidas platifrons
AAGTGCACCTACCTTAAGTGTAATCTTCTGATAACTGTACCAATGATGATTAACGATATCTTCTTTCTTTGAATTTTCTTTGTCTTAGTCGAGAATTAAAAGCGGAATTTGATCTGTTGTATCTGAACAATTTTTGAAAGATGCGGGATGCTGCGCGTGGTATCAATACGCACGCGCTGATTTTTACTTAGAGTTTGCCGATAAAATCCGAAGTGTACGAATAGAGATTATATGGCGATAATTTCAAACTTTGCATGAGAATTAAAAAAAAACAACAGTTTTTGTTACTTAAGATATTTTATAGTGTAAATTATTCAAAGATTCGGTTTCTTAACAAATTAGCCTTGTAATTTCAAGATAGTTTTTCTGTTACATAAATATACCATTTACACCTATCCACAGTCTCAGTTTAGTATTATGTAAACATTGACTTAGACGCACGACCAAAAACGAAAAAAATAAGGACGTTTATAGTACGTCGCTACAACGTAATAAAATGTTACGTTGTATGGTGGTAATATTTTTACGTTGTGTAGACGTAATTTTGTAACGTTGTATAAACGTCGTGACAACGTTTTTCCCCGATGTTACGTTCAGACGACGAATCCCCGACGTCGGCGTTACGTCGTGTGTTTGCTGGGAAGTTTTTTATTCCCAATTTTTTTTAATGAAAACTGTAATGTAAGATTTTTTTTACATCTTTTTTGGAGTCAATTTATTTCTTTATATAATCTATAAGATTTGGCTATAGAAAAAATGAATTAGGAAGCCCCCTCGTAAACAATGCCAGTCATAACAGTTCACAATTTTTTGTTATGGAGTCACCTCAGAATCAGAGTATTATTATTATCTTATTAGTCTCTGTTACAGTTAGGGTTAGAGTTATGGTGTTTATCAATATTTCAGTTATATTGTGGTAATCTGAGTCAGTTTTCTTAGAGAAAATCACTGACCTGTCACAAGTCACTGACAAACTTTATCAGTTTTTGACTTCTATAAATCTTCAGAAAAAAATTCTTAAAAACCCAGTTTTCAAATCAACAATTGTTTTTCTAGATGTTTATTAATATATGATATATATTAAGAACTCTGACAATTAATTTCAAAATTTTTGGTCTATTATTAAAAAGGTTACCCATTAGGTATCCATGTTAATTATATTTTCTAAAGTGTAAAAATATGGATGGAGTGAGTACAAATAGTGTAATAGCCAAGCCATGAAAACAATATAATAGACATGTGCTTTCAATGAATATTTCATTGTACCATTTGACATATTACACTTAATTATCAAAAGGCTACTCATTAACTGCCCATAGATGATAGTACTTTGATATTTAATTGTCCTATGTCACATGGTACAGTCTGTTATTTGTAGATTTTTACACTTTAGTCAATATAATTGTCCCCCGCCTCCCAAGCGGAGCGGGGGATATAGAAATGACGGGCGTCCTTCCGTCCGGATATATTGTAAGCGCTCTCAGATTTGTATTTGTTGACCAATTGATTTCAAACTTACACACAGGCATTATATTAAGAATCTCTAGCTTAAGTTCGAAATTGGGCAAAATTCGAAAATAAAATTCTTGTAAAATCATGTTTTTTTTATAGAAAAAGTACATATTTTGAGAATTACATTGTAAGCGCTCTCAGATTTGTATTTGTTGACCAATTGATTTCAAACTTACACACAGGACATTATATTAAGAATCTCTAGCTTAAGTTCGAAACTGGGCAAAATTGGAAAATAAAATTCTTGTAAAATCATGTTTTTTTTTATAGAAAAAGTACATATTTTGAGAATTACACATTTCTCTGAAACTACAAAAGATAGGAACTTAATATTTGGTATGGGTGGAGATGCCAATGTGAAGTTGAGGATGCAACATTCCCCCCTCCCCCAGCTCAGCCCCACCCCACTGGGGAATCTGTATAAAGAAATGTGACCGAAATCCCCACCTAAACCATATATATTTATGATCAGGGTGACTAGGCAAATCAAATGCCTTATAGCTAAGGCCCCAGGGGTCATACCCCACCCCTACCTGAAGTGAACTTTTTAATGGTTGAGATCCCCACCCCTAAACCATATATATTTATGATCAGGGTGAATAGGCAAATTAAATGCCTTATATCTCAGGCCCTGCGGTGTCACACCCCACCCCCTACCTGAAGTGAACTTTTTAATGGTTGAGATCCCCACCCCTAAGCCATATATATTTATGATCAGGGTGAATAGGCAAATTAAATGCCTTATATCTCAGTCCCTGTGGGTCATACCCCACCCCCTACCTGAAGTGAACTTTTTAATGGTTGAGATCCCCACCCCTAAGCCATATATATTTATGATCAGGGTGACTAGGCAAATTAGATGCCTTATATCTCAGGCCCTGCGGGGTCATACCCCACCTCCTACCTGAAGTGAACTTTTTAATGGTTGAGATCCCCACCCCTAAGCCATATAAATTTATGATCAGGGTGAATAGACTAATTAAATGCCCAAAGATTTTGACTTGCAACTCGGCTGTTGCATCTCGGAAGCTTTCTCGATTTTATAAATATATCACATGGATAACATTACACTCACATTACACCTCTTTCTATTGCGGCGGGAGACACATGGCTACGTGTTGCAATCTTGTTAACATGGAGACCTGATAGGTAACATTTTTTAATAATGGACCAACAATTTTGAAATTAATTTTCAGAGTTCGTATATATCATATATTAAGAAACCTCTAGAAAAAAAAATTTTGATTTGAAAACTGGATTTTTAAGAATTGTTTTTGAAGATTTATAGAAGTCAAACGGACTATAAATGTTAAATCACAATCTTAGATAGTAATATTCTTTTTCTACATTCCTGATTTGAGTATGAATTAAACATCTTTACACATTTTCCCAGAGTAATTCCCACAGGCACTTATTTCTATCCATGGGAAGATCGACGATCAATGCTTCGATCTTCCCATGGATAGAAACAAGTGCCTGTAGTAATTCCCCTTTCATTCAAAGTTCAATGAAAATAACATATTTTTCTCATGATATCTGTTTACAGTTTTAATGTTGTAACAACCTGTGATTTGTTTATTTGTTATATAAAATCACCCCAGGATTTTTTAACAAAAAATCCGCATCTTGTTAGAAAATTATGCTCAAATTCTTTGTTCTTTCCATTGCTCTTGCTAGGACGGGTACCACTTTGTTTGTCGTAATGGAACTTTTAAATTGAGATAAGATACAAAAAAACGTAATAGAGTTATGAAAAATGCCCTCAACTTGGTCAACACTCTAACTGATTGAGCCATAATATATTTCTCTGATGCGCTGTTTTAAACTTTCTTCTCATATGAATCTTCAAGGCACTGCAAAAGGAATCTAAGTCTTTAAACTAAGAGTGAGTGATTGTTGCTTAATGCAAACTCAGCAATTTTTCAGCTATATAATGGCGAGAACAAGTAAATTGTCAATGATATGATGACGTATTTGAGATGTAACAGTAGTTTCATTTTTCTAATTTCAGGTATTTTTCAAAGAGTTAGTCCATTTCCATCATGTATCGAAATAAAGGTAGATATTAACATATTTTAAAACCATACAGAGTACAGGTATATAGAAAATAATCTTACAGGTGCGAGTATAGCAACTTAAACCAAATAGCTTTTGTTGTTGCAGAAATTCTGTGGTAGTCAGAATATCTATCGCAAATGGGGGAACGTCCATTTAACTTTTAGGCTGCTGTTACATAAATGTGATAGTGATTGATTGTTGCTAACAGAGTAATTTTTCAGCTATTTCATGGCGAGAACAAGTTGTATTAGATGAGAGGATGATACATTATACAATGTATGTGGTTGGATGGTCATAGTGTTAGCTCACATAAATAACAGTACGCAAGTAGACATGTCGCTCAACTCTAACACTTTTTCATCACTTTGATAGTTAATAATTATACCGTATAAGTGGGTTTTTTTCGCAGGAGGCAAATTTCGCGATATTCTTTCAAATTGATGGAATTTTTTGTAGCAGTATTTAATTTTCACGATCCTGAGTTTTAACCAAAATCAAATTTTAGCGGATTGACAGTTATATTAGAACTACATTATCTGAACTGTTTGACCAACAATTCGAACTAGGAAATGTTTTAAATAAATTGAGTAAGAGCTTTTTGTATGCGATCTGCGGTATTTTGGAATTGTATACATGTTCATTAATAGAAAATTGCGTAAGGGCATTTAATGTAATTTTAACATATATGTATTATTACAACCCATTTACAAAAATTAAACACAAATATCATTAGCAGACTCAGAAACAAAATGTGATCAATTAATTAACATAAAAAATTGTTATCGTACAGGTAATTAAAACTCAGTGAAATGAAATGATGATATTAATTTAAAAAAGAAAGAAAGTACATTTACACAGCAACAACTATTCATGGTAATTATTAGTGTTTTTAAAAGGGAAATTAATTACATGTAAAATGATGTACCTATTACATTGTATTTGTCACCAAATGCATTGTTTTCGGGAAGGATTTTCCCCCTTTGTTAGATATTTTAAAAGCTTCATTTCACTTGAACAATTTTAAGAAGGGCAGTGACCATATACATGTAATTGTTAGATATTCGTTATATACATGTACAGTCATACTAGGGGAGACAGATCATGTGCGATTATTTAAGAAAATAAAGAAATTTATGTAGTAAAGAGCAGAAATTTACGCAGGTTCTTTTTTTCCCCTGATCAATGACCATTGCAAATAAAGCGAAAATTAGGTACCCGCGATGGCGTCTCCGATAGCTATAGTAGAGCTGTGATATTAGGAATAATGTATGTCGAGATGTTCAAAACTGTTTTATCAGTGGCATCAGTCAATAAATTTGAGTAATTCCTGGTAGAGATGAGACCCAGTGAGGGGATTGATTTGTGAACTAATGCAGACATTATTGATTGAGTGATTGTTATTTAATCTCAATAAAGCAATTTTTGCAACTATTTTATAGGGTTAGGGGCTATGGTATTTAATGCCACCTTTAACAATATTTCAGCTATATCATGATGGTCAGTTTTATTGATGGAGGAAACCAGAGTACCCGGAGAAACCCACCACCATGACGCAAGTCACTGACAAACTTTATCACATAATGTTGTATCGAGTACACCTCGCCTGAGTGGGATCCGAACTCAGAATGTTGGTAGTGATAGGCACTGATTGCATAGGTTGTTGTAAATCCAACTACCATATAATCACGACCACTACGACCCCTGAATATTATAGGAAGAACAAGTAACTTTTTTATGACATCATGATGATGTATGCTTTGTACTATACCACAGTGCTTAATTGTATTTCTTTATAACGCTAGTGCACTGAAACAACAGTACACAGATAGAAATGTCGCTCCATTCAGAAAACATTTTATATACTGACTCAGAGCCTTGGATCAGACTTATATTTTATTTTTTGTATTTTGAATGTAGGTAAAATGAGGAGACAAATTAAAACAAGGCATAAAATAATTGAGTGTTTGCAGAAAACTGAATGGTTTAACTTCTTAAAAATGAAAGCTAAAGGTAAAGGTGTGGAGACTACAATTCTAGGTGACAAAATTATTCTTTCTGGACGTGACACAACAAGTTTGAATATATGTAGTAATACAGTAAATGCTTCTCTTGATAAAGTTAAATGTAAAAGTACAAACATAACTAACCATAAAGCAGGGCTATTAACCAAGAATGATGTTGTTGTATTTATTGATAATCATCTTGGTATGAAGGACAAAATTATAACCTGGGAGGTTGTTGTTCATGATCAGTCCTTATTAAATGTCTATTACATGGATAAAGAAAAGAAGGCAGCCAATATTAGTGGTAAAATAATGGCATGCATCACTGAAGAAAAGGTTTCAATGGAAGAAAGTCAAAATGAGTGGTTTAGAAATATGCTGAAAAATGAATCATCAAAACTTGTGACTGTTAAAACCAAGGGAGATTTTATTGTTATTTGTTCAACTTCAGACATACACAACAAATACTTTACTGAATGGCATCTAAAAACAAAATCTCCTGATAACCAAATGACAGCAACTGCAACTGGAATGTCTTCAGTTCCTTGTCAAAACCCAATAATTAATAGTGTGGGTCAACCCTCTACAGAGAGAGTTGTGGCAGTAGAAAGTACAGATCAACCAGATTTAGCTGCAACAGCAAATCAACCAAGCGACAATACATTAGCAACAACTAGTAGTACTACCAACTTTAACGGTGGAAATCAACCAACCAACCAACTTTCTCAAGCACAGGGGGGAAATGGAACCAGTCAAAATGCAGAATATGCTCCAGGTACTCAAACAGACCTTAACCAACCAGAACCAGTCATTAGTATACCACTCAGCTATTGGTTGCTTCAGTACTTTGAGAAATTTGGATGGCACAAAGTGGATGATATCTGTCAGGAAAGTAAAGTGAAATATACTGTGGAAGGAAATAGATTATTGTTGAATAGGAATCAAAAATCAGTTGCTTCTGTAAAGAAAGAAATTGATAGTTTACTTGAGTCTTTAGCAATTCTTCAAGAACAAACTTATTGTGGTAAACCACTTCTACCAGAAGATGTGAGACAAAAATGGATTCAAACTGAAAAAGATAAAAAATGTCTAATAGCTACAGAAAGAAGTGAGAAGCCTGTTCTATGTAATGGCTGGGTAATATATACACATGACTCTAAGATGCATATCTTGTACATGGAGGGCTCTATTACATTAGCTGATGTTGATGTTATTCTGTGTCCTGTTACTGGTAAATTGGAACCTATTGATGATGCTACAGACACCATAAGGAAAGGTACTTGTTGTTTTTTACTTATTGTTATTCTCAATATTCTTCAGTTATTCAAATGGTTGTCATGGTCATGATCATATGATAGTTAGGTTTACAACTACATTTTGTACCTGTGAAATCAGTGCCTATTGCCACTAAAGTTGTGAGTTCGAATCCTGTTCATTGCGAGGTGTACTCGATACAATATTATGTGATAAATTTTGTCAGTGATTTGCGACAGGTCGGTGGTTTTCTCCAGGTACTCCGTTTTTCCCCAGCAATAAAATTGATTGCCATGATATCGTTGAAATATTGTTGAAAGTGGCATTTAACACCATAACCCAAGTAATCAGTTATTAAGCCTTAAAACATTGTTGGCTAAGAAGTACAAATTTCATTATGATGTACATATATTTGTGTTATCAGATTATAGGTAAGTTTCTGACATCAAAATTTTCAGATCAATTTTTGTCTTAGTTGAAGATGAGAAATACTGGTTTAACCCAGCCACATTTTTGTGCCTGTTCCAAAGTTAAGCAGGATCTGGATTTCTGGATCTGGTCTTTGCTCTTACTCCTTCTAGCTGTGTGCTTAGCGGAGAAGCTACAAATACAAATTTTATAGTCTTTAGTTTGACCGTATCAGGGCTCGTTTACGGGGACATGTGGAGCTTATACCATCAATGGCAGTTATTATCCAACATGAACCACCAACTGCATGCTATTTATTGTGTAAGCTTAGTACAAAAGACTATGAAATTGATAATTGTTGCTTCTCCACTAAGCATGCAGAATATCGGAAAAAGAGCAAAGACTGGTTGGATGGAATCAGGATAATGTGTCAGAGTTGGGTGACATGTCTATTCACGGACTGTTGTTTTAGTGAGCTTGCACTATAAAAATCAAACTAAACATCTTGGTGTTAAGCAACAATCACTCACTCACTCACTCACTCCCTATAAGCTTGACAAATAACCCTAAAGGAACCCTGCTGTGACAAAACAGCTTCATTATAATTGGATACTATAATAATGTTTTATTTTATTAGGTTTTGACAGCACTAAAGCACAGAACAAAGCTTTCCAGATACAAACGGCCAGACCTAGAATAAAATACAAGACAGGAGATTTGCTACCAGTGTATGATACTGGAAATCTCAAATGCCAATGTTTGTTGTTGTATGTTCAGGATCAGCTGGCTAAAGGAGTTAGAAATCATTCTACCAAGTTGGCTAAAAGTATAATGTCACTCCTGGAGAGCAGTGGTTACCAGTCCTTTGGTTTGTCACTCGATTGTGACCAAAATCCAGTATGGGAAGATTTTTCATTTTCTCTGATATCATATTTATGGAGTTATAGTTTCAAGTTGAAATATCCAGTCATATTGTATTGCTTTGGTGGCACAGAAGAGATAGTTGATAAACTTGATGAAGTTCTTTGTGAAAATGATAAGATAGAAAAAGATTTAGATCCTTTTACGCTTGATCGGCCGAATGGGCGAGGTGAGTTTGACTCTTTGTCAGATACAGTGAAACCTGTCTAAACAGAACCCTTAATAAACCAAAATCCTGTATAAACAGAACTTTAGATAAAGTCCAAATAAGGGAAATCTTTGTTAATTTAACCTGTATAAACAGAACACCTGTCTATTCAGAACATAAAAATTTTGTCTCAAGGAGGTTTGGTTTACACAGGTTTCACTGTATATTATATCAACTTTGGTGAACTTTTATATTTAAGATGTAAGGAAAATCTCTTAAAATGTAAGCATTTTGTAAGAAATGTATAATCTATATACTAAGTGGGTCACTTTGATTATATTTTCAAGAAATCCAGTATGTTTTTTTTAAGTGGGTCACTGTGATTAAATTTTAAGGAAATTCGAAGTTATAGAAGTTATGTTTTTTTGGTTTTTTTTAGATTCAGTTTATCATGTTCCATTTTGGCAGGGGATGGGGGTTAGTGTTATGGTGTATAATGCCACTTTCAACAATATTTCAGTTATATTGTGGCGGCCAGTTTAATTGGTGGAGGAAACTGGAGTACTCGGAGAAATCATCTTGGCAACCAGAAACATAATACATGTATATTCTTCTGGAAAAAGAGATTCAATGTTATTTTTCAACACAGACACTTAAAGAATGAATAGTGATTAATATTTGACAGTTTAAGGAGTTATGGAAGGCAAAGCAAAACATCACTTTAGCACATTGATGAAATTGAATGTTCGTGACGACTACAATTGTATGGTAGCTGTTTCATTCTACTTTCAAGAATATTTCAGCTGAATATGAGCTGTCAGTTTTATTGATGAAGGAATTTGGTGCCTTGCAAAAATCAACCAGCCTGCTACAAGTAACTGATGTGTGATGGAGCTTGTTACTGACTTACAGTCTTTCCAGTTCTTCAGTTTTCTCTGGCTCTACCCATAAAACTGTCACAATATATAAACTGAAATACGCAAAAAATTTTATGAAAAAAATCTGGAGCTTTTGACCTGATGATGCCGGAATTCTTCAGTGGTACTTTATTAATACTATGGTACAATATTAGAACTTAACGGTAAATCATTAAGCAGCAGTTAGAACAACGTCACAGTCAATTTTTGTAACAAAATGTTGTTGTTTATTTATTGTAGAATATGGAACCACAGAGATAAAGATAACAGTTGAAGAAGGCTCTATTCTGGAATGTAGTAACAAGGTGGAGTATTTTAGTGTCACCACCATGACCTGATTAACTGTTACAGGATATCACAAATGTCACAAATGACCATAGATATGTTTCATTTGACGTAATCACAATGTCGTCCTTTCCTCATTCATGACTTATCACAAGGGCAACACAACGGGTGCCACATGTGGAGCAGGAACTGCTAGTTTCGGAACACCTGAGTTGAAATATTCTGGGATGCAAGGGTTGGTGTCCTTGACTCAAGTTTGGTAGATTGTGGGTTCGAGCCCGGTCTGGTATTTGTTGCTTCGAATTCTATGCTAAGTACACAACACTAAGGAGAAAGAACAAAAACTAGTTGGCTCTGAATCAGAATAATATGTCTGAGTGGGTGACACGTCTACCACGGACTGTTGTTTCATTGAGCTAGCACTACAAAAAAATCCAACTAAGTGTGTTGGTCTAGTACAAAGGGGACATCATTATCATCTCATAGAATGTAACTTGTTCTTACCATGTATGATGTAGCTGAAAAATAAATCATTCATTTGGCGTTAAACAACAATCACTCACTCACTCATGATTATATATTAAACAGTCGTCAAAATAAAAATTTGGATTTACTGGTCCAAATCAAATTCTAGAATTTATTTTTATATATTCCTAAATAAAAACTGAAAAATGTACTGGTCCGAACAAAGTTTTACTGGTCTTGGACCTGAGGACCTGTGCTCTTCGTGAGGACCGTTAAATATCAAATTGCAAAGTTAAATGAAAATTGACAATACTGAATTTGCAGGTTGATGTAATTGTAAACTCTGTCAGTACAACCCTTGATCTGCAAAGAGGATTTATGTCGAAAGAACTGGTAAACAAAGCTGGCAATACCATTCAAAAAGAGTGTAAGGATCAATATAAAGATGGGATTGATATTGGAGACATTGCTGTCACTAGCGCAGGAAATCTTAGAAATCATAAAAAGATATTTCATGTAGCATTATACACTAGCTGGATTTTTAATGGGAACCTTTCTATGCAGGTAACTTACTGTGAAATCATTATTAATCGTGGGGTTCTAATTTTCACTGATTTTGAGGTCCACTTAAACCACGAAAATAATCCAGTGAAATACAGTCAAACCTGCTTTAGTGACCACCTCTATAGTATTAAGCAATAACTTGTATTGTGCGACATTAATTTTAATTTCTCTTCACAGAGCATTTCATGTTAATTAAGCCTGTCATTAATGACCACCTGTCTTATGTGGCTCTATTTCAATGTTCACTTGGTAGGTCACATAAGACAGGTTTGACTACAATTTTCCCATTGATTGTTGCCTGTAATGTTTGAAACCACGAATTCAAGAACCCATGGATCAATGTAGTTTGTAGAAACCACGAATTCAAGAACCCATGGATCAATGTAGTTTGTAGAAACCACGAATTCAAGAACCCATGGATCAATGCATTTTGTAGAAACCACGAAAATTGGTGCCAAAGAATAAAAGTACTTTCCCAGTACATATACATATAATAACTGCTTGAATAGCACCATAGATGACACTCCTTTTATCATAATATCACCTATTTTCATGTCTTTTATGTGATAAAATCTCATGTTATTTTGATTGGTTCAATATGTCAGAGGTTATGATATGATGCTGAAGTAATGTAAAACGATCTCTCAAGACATCTGTGCTTGAAATGTCATCTGTAAGGGTAAGAACGGCAATATCTATTATTTCGGGTTGGAAAACATACTTTTCGTAATTCTATATTTTTCTTTATCCTATAACAAGCTTTAGTTATTTCGAAAACACACTGGTGCTGTCTGATTTTGGTTTCATCAAATTGCATTATATTGTTGTTAAAAATGTAAAGTACTGTCATCATACCCATTAAGGTACACAACAAGCGATTCATGTTTTATTTTCCTTGACCGTCGGAAACTGGTGACATAGTACACATGATTCAGGAATAAGTATGTGTTGTTTTTACATGACACTGTTTAGAAGCGGAATGAAAATACTAGTTTTTTATTGTAGTAAATCGTACACAAATGACAAATGTTTTATATTATGTACTGTAAGCTTAGATTCTTTGACGCTCTATTGACATTAATATTTGTGTGTTAAATCGTCGATAAGTGGTGATACCTGAATACTTATATACATTCAGACCTGTATCAAGAGGTCACCATTGGGACAAAAAAAAAGTGGTCTTATAAGACAGATGCCTCTTAAAGGAGGTTAAATACATAAGAAATTTTCTTAAAAGAGGTTCATATGAAATTTTCTATGACACGACAAGAAAAAGTTGACCTTTTAGTTGGTTGGTTGGTTGGTTTATGGTGTTTAATGCCACTTTCAACAATATTTCAATTATATCGTGGCAGTCAGCTTTATTAGTGGAGGAAACCAGATTTCTCAGAGAAAACCACCGACCTGTTGCAAGTCACTGACAAACTTGATCATATAATGTTGTATCGAGTGCACCTGGCCATGAACGGGGTTCGAATTCGCAACGTTAGTGGCGATAGGCACTGATTGCACAGGTAGTTGTAAATTCAACTACTATATGACCAAGACGGCCCCAGTTGACCTTTTAAATACATGTACAGGTGCATGCATATAAAGATGACAAGATTGTATGGTATGTATGATTTGTATAATTGCAGATCTTGAAGACATTGATGACTAGATGTTTAAAAGAAGCTGAGGAAAGGAAGTTGTCCTCTATAGCATTCCCAGCTCTTGGTACAGGATATCCACCATGTCTGATGGCAAAGACCATGTTTGATGCAGTTGAAGAATATCAAAAGACAAATCCCAAATATTTGAAAACCGTCCATTTTGTGCTGTTTAAGGATAAAGAAATACTTGATGTAATATCATTTTTCAAGTCTCTTTATTTGCCTTTATAACCATCTGTTTGTCTATAGTCAATTTATGATTAAATCTGTTACAATATTGTTGCAGTCACTACAAACAATTAAAAGTTAGTAACTTACAGTTCCCAGATGAACTTGAGTTTGTCCATTTCCTGTTTTGTGAACTAACTGCATCAAAACTCGTCGCTATCGCGATTTGTAGTGATACTGGCGATTTGTAGTGATACTGGTTCACACAACATGTTCGACCTGATACAAAGTCTTGTACCAACACACTTTATATGTAATGGGTATTTTTGTCTGTCAGCATAATGTCAAACATGGGCTCTCTGCGATACTAGTGATAATGTCTGTCTAGACCTTCAAAATTACCGTTATTCTATATTTATCAGTAATTTCTACATTTTGTCTTTGATCTGAATTAAGGAATATTGTCAGTATCAACAGGCTAACTCTGATATTGAAGATTAACGGTCAATGTGTTGTGAAACACATGATGTTACAGATACAAATGTATAGAGTATCACATCAGCTCATTCCATCAGACTCGCTGCTATGGTAGTGACAATGTCTGTCTCAACCTTGAACTGCAGTTATTCTTTTAAATGCGTAGAACAAATGAATTTGATATTCATAATAAACTGTTGAAATCATATTTTTCTCTTTATTGTTTTCATTTTTTAATCTATTTTTGTTTTTCGTTATAGTTGTTCCAAAATGTTAAAGCTTGGAGAAAAAACAAAAAACGAGAAAATGGTTGTGAAGTTGGTAAATATATTTTATTATTGAAACTTGTTTTAAATAATGTCTCTAACCTCTTAAAGATTTCTTATCCTATTGAATACACTTTTAATTTTCTCAATGGAAAATAAAATGGTTTTAATCTAGCAAATAAATTTTATTTTTGAGTAAAAAATCAGAAAATAGCTGTAAACACTAAAATATGAACGCTGTGAGAAGATGGACATGTTGCTCTGTATTCAAAAATACTTGTTAAAGTCATAAATGAAGGTAAATTTGGTACCCAATACACAACTTGTGTCCTTTATGCATGTTTCCTTAAAGGATAGAAAGTATTCGTTTGATACTACAGAGAAAATATAGATATACATGCATGTAACGTAGCAAATGACCATAATTTTTTCCTATACATTCCATGTAAAACAACGTCTTGTCAAAGAATAATTTAGAAAGGTTTTTGTTTTGTTTTTTGTTTTACCAATTTTGCAAAAATTTTCGATCATAAATGCAAAAATGTTTTGAAGTTTTTTGTCATCTTATTATATTTTTTTAAATCACAGTTTTGAATTCTTGATGTTCAAAAATACAATAATTATATACATTTGTATTAGTAAGTCAGGTTCAAATGAAGATTTGTTTTAATTGTGATTTTTTTAAAAAAAGTCTTAAATCTCAAAATGATTTGAAGGGTATGAAGAAAAAGTTCAAAACATTTTGTGATGGAAAGTATAAATTCAGCAAAATTGGTCATAAAATGAGCTCTATAATTTTTTTGAAAAAATATGGTTTTATTTGAAATTTGTAGGGAAACTTCAGGTGTCAACCAATTATGTTCACTTACTGTAGCATTGTTGGCCTCATTTGATCATCATTGACAAGTTGTGTAAAAAATGATTTGGTAAAATTTCCATTTGATGGTGAAAATTGTAACCTTCCATGATGTGTGACTTTTTTTCTTTGTGCAGCAAATTGGAAAATTTCCATAATTAATTTCAGATGTGCCACTTAAGAATGTCATGTATATAGAGAAACACTTGGAAACAAGAGTTGTTATATCAGAGAGAGATTTCTACAGCAAATTATCTTATAAAGAATTAAGAGTTGTGTTTGAAGAAAAGCATAGTCAAGGTAAGAGATGTTTATACATGATTCTAACATGACATTCTTCATTGGCTATGTAGATAATACTGTGATAAAACACCCAGTATATTTTAATTCGCATATGCATATTGATGAAAAAATTATAAACATCATTCCAAAGTAAATTCATGTATTTATACAGGACTGTGGTGCATGCATATAATTTTTTTTCGAAAAAATACTTAAGACAACCATCTATAAACTTTTACAATTGTAATTTGTCATTTTCTGGTGACGTAGACCTACTTAATTACTGCCTGATATGCAATTGGCATGTAGGACAGCAACAAAAGTCCTCCATTTTTGTCTGTCCTTGGCCATCTTTTCGACAGTCCCCCAGGTGTTGTTTATGGTCTTCATCTCTCCTTCTACAGTACGCCTCCATGTGTTTTTCGGCCTGCCACGCTTGCGCTTTCCTTCTGGAGTCCAATGTAGTGCAGTCCTTGTGATGGAATTTCTATCTTTTCTAATCACGTGCCCAATCCATTTCCAGCTCCTTCTTAATAATATTGTAGCCATATTGTCTTGTTTACACTGTCTTAGTAGGTCTTCATTTGATATTTTATTTGGCCAGAAAATGCGAAGGATTCTCCTTCAGCTTTTGGTGTGAAAAACTGACAGTTATGTTAGGTTGTTCTCTGTCATCCTCCAGTATTCTGATCCATGAGTCGATAGCACACAATTCTGGTACACTATAAGTTTGGTTTGCTTACTGTACTGTGATGATTTCCATACATTATTAAGTGATCTATAGATATTTCTGGCTTTGTTTCGTCTGTTCATGATGTCATTTCCTGTGCCTCCGTCATTTCTCACTGTACTTCCAAGGTATGTGAATGTTTCTGTGTTTGGGAGATCTTTTCCATCAACTTGTATTGGTGTTGGGTTGGTGATGTTTAAAGTCAAAACTTCTGTTTTTGTCTGGCTGATCTTTAGTCCAACTTCATTGGCAAAAGTTCCTAAGGTGGTTAGTTTTTTCTTGTAAATGGTGATGAGTATGTGATAGAAGAGCAAGATCATCAGCAAAATAAAGATCTTCTAGTGTTGATGAAATGTTCCATCTTATTCCTCTTTGATCATCTTTGGTGACATTGACGCAAGCTGGTTACTGATTTATTTTACGATTTTGTGAGCATTTTACTTGTTTAAGTAGCTAAATTGTAAATGCCATCAAATTGTACAGAGCAGTAATTTAATTGCGTCACCATCTCGATATCCATGTATGGAAAAACAATTGTAAACATTAAAGTTAGTGGATTTTGTTAAGAAAGGCATTTCCATTACTGACTTCGACTTCGCCAATATAAGTTAAATTTTTCCTACCAAAATCGAAATAATTCACGGAAACTATTGTTTGTGTAAACTTTTAACAAGGGTAACATTATTTTTTTTCCATTTTATCCCTCGCTCTCGCTCGAGATGAAATATTTACATAAATAATGTTACTCATGTTAAACCTGGATACAAACTATGGCTTCTGTGAATTATTTCTCAATCAAATTTCATTTCAAAGGAGAAGGAGCTGGTGATTTTCTTTGATTATTCGTCACCAAATATGGCCACCATAGGCAAAAATATTTTTTACTTGCTGAAATATAAGAATCTCTTATGACATTTGGCTTTTCATTTATACTAAAACTTACAATATATGATCATAATATCCTGATATCATGCAGATCTAACATTTAATATGGCCACCATTTTCTGAAGAAAAAAAATCTTCCCACAAATCCCCAGAGCACTTAAAACCACACCAATACCCGTCCAAGATTACTACCGTTCCTCAAAATGAAATTTCTTTAATTACTTGTTGTATGTTGAATTAAATACAAATTTAATTTATGACAAATACAGAATTTTTAATAATTTGTATTTGAACTCTTTATTTCAACAAACATACGGTAATTGATTTAAATCAAAGGGTGGGGTGGGGTTCACTTTCTGTATAAAGATATGTTGTATATACAGACTTGCCACTGGAATGGTTTAGTTTTTTTCAGCTTTCAAATATATGATTTGGTCATATATTTTTCACTTCAGTATATATCAATTGATGGGGTTTTGTAATTAAGATGTGGTTTATCAATAGGTCATCTTTCCACCAGTCCCATGCCAAGACGAATTCGTATATAAATCGATAAGGTGTAAAATTGTTCTATTCATTATTTTGGATTTTAGTCTAATACATGAACGGGTCTCTAATGACCGAATAGTATATGAATATGTGTAGTAATTATACTTTGAATAGATGAATGGGTATGGTTTTCATGCTCAACGAAAATATGAATGGGGGCCTTTTTCAAACTCCAGTGGCATGATCACCATACCCAATTTTAGGTTAAGTACCCCTCCAAATCCCCCACAGTGATTTAAATCTTATTGTTGTAACTTGTAATCACAAATATAGATTTCATGTAATGGTATAGATATTTTCATTTCTAAGGATTGAAGATAGAATGGGACATAAATGATGGATGTTATGCTACTGATATACAAATAACGTACAGTGAAGATGGTCTGAGAAGTTGTTTCAGATCAGTCATACATCTTATGGAAGAGAACAAACTTCATATTGTTGATATTTTCCTACCATTTAAGACCTCAGGTTTGTTTGTTAAGCTGAATTGCTTCTCAAATTACTGAAATATCTATTTTTGGAATAAAATATTTTGCAAGGAAATTTAGTCATTTTGAAAAGAAAGTTTAAACAGTGATGGTTAACAATACCACCAATATCAACAAAACGAACAATCTCGTCTCCCCTCAACTAATTAAACATATAAAAAGTCCATGACATATGATGTTGGAAATCCAGGTCCTGGCTTGGGACAGGCACAAAAATGTGTAAGGTTTAATCCAGTTAATGGGATGCAAACCCTCCCTGCTTGATAATGGGATCTCCTATAATACGGTATATATAAATGATAAACAACCTCCACAGATTCTCTTCCTCTCAAAAAGACCACACAATATCATAAAAATGAATGACAACATAAACATGGACAGCACAATAGTAGAATCTGTTGGTTAAAGACCATTAATTACTCTTATGACAAAAATCATAACTGATACTGTGGCCGCCGTATTCGTGATTGTAAGGTACAACTACCTATGCAATCAGTGCCGATCACAGTGATGCAGTGAAAATTACAGCGTTGTCCAATCACAAGCAAGGAATATTAAACAACTACATTAGAATGGTTTTTGACGCAGACTGTTTGATGTTTACATTCATGAAATGATATCTATTATCTAGACAATATTTATAGTCACCCTGCCAAAGGCCATGTGTGATTTGGCCATCATATTTTAATATTTCTGTCAGAAACCATCAGATGGCTATCATTGCCGTTGCCGTCTTGATCGTGATCGTAAGGTACAACTACCTAATGCAATCAGTACCGATCACCACTAAAGTTGAGAGTTCCAATCGTGCTCATGGAGAGGTGTACTCAATACAACATTATGTTATAAAGTTTGTCAGTGACTGGGCAGCAGGTTGGTGGTTTTTTTCTGGTACTACGGTTGCCTCCACCAGTAAAACTGACTGCCATGATATAACTGACATATTGTTGAAAGTGGCGTTAAACATCATAACCCCCTAACCCTAACCACAACTAACACCTCTAACAGATTTAGGCATAAAACTTATTGAATTTTAATTTTTATTGTACAGGAATGCCATTACAGACTCAATTTAAGATTTTCATAGAAGAACTTACAACACATGACAATAAGATAAAGAAAGAGAATGCCTCTGCTGGGAAGAAGAAGACATATGTTATTAATTATGTCAAAGTTGTCAGGATATTTCTGAGCAGAGATCAGTTTGTTGGGGTTGTAAAAGAATTCAAACATTGGAACACAGCACATGAAGGTATATATTGTAGAGAAACTTGATAATAGACGTTTTCAGAAATCGGTGATTACCTAGTTATCGTTCGTGGACACTAGGTGACGTTACTATCATCCGCCATTAAGAAAGTACAACAATCGGTTGTTTACACTAGTTACGATTAATCAGTATTCATAATTGGATTAGATAAACACGCTTTAATTGTTATTTTATGGCTCCTCATGAAACTTTTTTTTCAGATAAAGAAATTCAGATATTCAGATGTTTTAATTTGATAAAACTTAAATTCCTTTTCATCTTCACTACAGATCCCTATAAAGAAATTGTTTTACAATTTAACACACAAAAAAAATAATAAAACAGAATTGAAAAATGCACCTTAAGATGTCACATTCAAAGTTAAAGGGGCATTAGCTACAAATTTGACCAAAAAAATTATATGTTTTGAAAATTGGTAAATAGCTTTAAAATGATGAAATAGAGGTAAATATTTCACACTAAGCTGCTATTCGAACCACTTTCCGCCTTTTGAGAACGAAAATTACCATCGATTACTTATTTTTATTTTGTCACTTATTAACTGCCAACTTGCATGGTTCATTGTTCATACATGTAATTAACACTGACTAAAATTCACAAAATATAAGAAATAAGTGCATTGTTGTACTGATTTAATGACGATTCGACAAACTCCGTAAACAATGTTGATAATTAATAAGATGACATCCATTTCTTGATCAATCTCAAAACACAAGCAGTTGCAGACCTTTTCCCCGATGCGCGTACATTTCATAACATTTGTAAGTTGCAGAAACACGTTTTATTAAGGCATTAATCATATCTGATAGTTTTTATGGGTAACACAAATTTACGATTTGGCAGAGAATGCCCCTTTAAGTTCTTTCTGATCAGTTAGGCACACTTTTTATCATTATTACTTCACTTTAAGACTTATAAACATAGATACAAAATGCAACTATTTTGCGTTTTTGATTTTCAAGCCATCTTCCAATTTATTTGTACTTAAAAAATAAATTTATATATTTTTTTCTTATAAATGTGTATAAATATCTTCAATAAATTTCAATTTCTTATCTAATTTTTATTCTTGTTCTGTAACAATATGGTCAGGCTGTTATTTTCATTGAATGGCATCTCAAAATAGATTGCTTCACAGTAGGGGGTCTTCCTGTATATTACAAGACAACCTAATTCCGATCACCTAGAAAATATTCCCACGACATACATATTTTGTTTATAATTACAGTGATCAACCTTGCAAAGGACACAACTTGAAGATGGCTTGAAATTTGAAAACGCAAAATAGTTGCATTTTGTATCAATGTTTATAAGTCTTCACTTTAAATCGTATAGTAATAATTTCAAGAAGCGTATATTATAATTTATATATTTACTTTTTAATTTCATACAAAATATTAATTTGATTACCCCTTTTATCTTATCTGATTAGATGTATATAATTCTATTCTTACTAGAATTTATCAATAACTCGTAATCTGATTGGATATCGTCACTTATTCTACGTCATTCGAAAGGAATTTATAAATCAATATTTCCGTTTACTGTACTACTTTTTTTGTAGCGTTACAGCGTAGGAATATGAAAAAATAATCCACCAAGAATTATCAGTATTTAACATCGAAAACAACACGATGTCCAAGAATAAGAATTATAAGGATTAAACACTGTGTTTTTAGGAAATTATGTATGTATAAACTCCGACAGCTCACTCACAAACTTTACATAAAGTCCTTCGGACTTTATTCAGTTTGTGATTGAGTTGCCGGAGTTTATACATAGATAATTTCCTAAAAAACAGTGTTTAATCCTATAGTACTTCAAGTCAATGCTCTGCCATTTTTGTTAGATTTTTTTCTTAAATCTTTTTAATTAAGAAAAAATGAAATATTTATATTTCTGTATTTTGTAAAAATAATCTTTGGTAAGTAGTAATATTTAATTCATACTCAGAATGTCATCTTTTATGCTATAATTTGATACTGCTATGTAATTTGAGATAAGACAATTCAACCCTTAGATTTACATTCATTTTCATCATAAACTTGTCAAGCCACTTTTCTTACAGAAAACTCCCTTTTGGTGGAATGGTCCATTTTCACATTCCAAACCATGACTGATTGTTATAATCTCACATTGTCAAATTTGACAGTCTGTGCCAAAAACATTTTGACAAACTAGTCCGAACAGCATTTTAGAAGAATTTTTTTCTATTTGATTAGGGAAATTTTATGCAATTTTTAACAAGCCTGAACCAATTTTTACTAGACTGGGGCTTAGGGCTAGAGTTAGGAGATCATCATAACTGTATTGTATTGAAATTTTCAAATAAAATACAGTTATCTCCATTCACATTATTGACAAGATGACGTAAGCGATAATCAGCTAAATTTCTAAAAATATCTCATGTTATTTCAACCGTGGAATTGATGCTGTGAAAATTACATCATTGTCCAATCACAAACAAGGAATTTTAAACAACTACATTAAGAATGCAGGCGCAGGCTGTTTGATGTTTATATTCATAAAATGACGTCCATCATGTATACAATATGTATGATATTCTTGCCAAAGGCCATGTGTGCTTTGGCCATCACATTTTAATATTTCCGTCAGAAACCATCAGATGGCTATCATTACTAAAGTAGACGTGTAACAGTAAGAAATCAGAATGGAAGTTTAATTTTATCTGGGATGCTAGAGTTGTTGTAGGTTTATGGTGTTTAACACCACTTTCAAATATATTTCAGTTATATCATGGCAGTCAGTTTTATTGGTGGAGGAAACTGGAGTACACTGAGAAAACCACCGACCTGCTGCAAGTCACTGACAAACATTATCACATACAAATGTATTATCGAGTACCCTCGCCTGAGTGGGATTCGAACTCACAATGGTAGTGGTGATAGGCACCGCACTGATTGCATTAGTAGCTTTATTGTATCGAGTACACCTCTCCATGAACAGGGTTAGAACTCACAACATTAGTGGTGATAGGCACTGATTGCACAGGTAGTTGTACATCCAACTACCATATGATCAGATCCAAGATGACCTCGAAATTTAAATATATAAAATTCAAAATTTGCTGTAGTGGTGCAAAATTTCTTGCTACAATGTTGTTGTTTTTGTGTTAAACGAATTGTGCAATACAACCTTATTTTTTTTATTTTTAGGGGATAAACCTGTATGGTACTTCACAGAGAAAACTGCTTTCCCATTCAGAGTGACAGTTGTTGGAAAAAAGACTGATACCAGGAATGTACTTAAGAAAGTCCTACAAGATGTATCTTCAATTGAGGTGAAATTTTGTTATTAGATGAAAAAATAATATAGTTTAACAATAAACATAAAACATAAACATATGTAATATTATACACCTATTTACTGGCTATGAGAACAATAGCAAGTTTATTGTCCCCCGAGACACCAACTATTTCCTGACGCGAAGCGAAGGTAAATAATTGGTGTCGAGGGGGACAGTAAACTTGCTATTGTCCAAATAGCCAGTAAATAAGTGTTTTATTATACCAAAGGCAATCTAGGAAATCTGAGAAAATATGGCTATTAAAAAGACACAAATAGAAGTTCTTAATAGTAATATTAAGAAAAAATATCAACTAAAAACTTCCTAGGAGAGCGAGGCAAATCGACCTGCCTCAGCAGATGCCATTTTATTGTCTGGTAAACAAATAATCGTATCTCTCGGGCATGTAGGTGCATGTACGTTAAAACACAAAAGATCTGAACCATAAAAGTGCAGGAAAACGTATGCTGTTTGAACTGAACTATTTTCCTAGGGATAATAGTCATGATCAGTCATCAAAACTATTTAAACAAAATCAGCAATTGGATTTTTATGTGCAAAATAGTAATTTTATCTGCATTTAATTTTATATAGAAAATATATACTGAGGTATAATAAAAGCATAAAAAATAAGTAATATAAACCTAAAAAAAAATGTTAAAAAATTAAAAAAAAGAAAGAAAAATTAATTAAAACAATAATAAACAAGAAATGTGTGCATCACAAAATATGCCCGTCTATATAAATAGGGTTTTCCCCCTTCCACAGAGGAATCATGTGGTGGCCTAGTTTGGTCAAGATCCAATATACAGAACTAAAGTTATCGTGTGCAAACGATCCTGTTGTCAAAAAATCTATTTATAGTAATGGTGACCTTGACCTTTGACATAGTGACCCCAAAATAAATAGGGTTCTTCCCCTTCCACAGGGAAATCATGTGGCCAAGTTTGGTAAAGATGCAATATACAAATCTAAAGTTATCGTGCGGAAACGACCCTTTTGTCAAAAATTCTGTTTATAGTAACGGTGACCTTAACCTTTGACCTAATGACCCCAAAATAAATAGGGTTCTTCCCCTTCCACAGGGGAATCATGTGGCCAAATTGGTAAAGATCCGATATACAGAACTAAATTATTGTGCGGAAACCATGTTTGGACGCCCGCCCACCCATGATTGAATACACTTTACACTTAATAGCACTCTGTTCTCACATTGCAACCTGCCAAAACCTCCTCAAAAACATGATATTATATAACAATTATATTCTACTGGAGTTTTTGATTAAACTAGCACTAGGAAAACCACTCACAAACTGACGCTTTTACCAAAAAATCCTGTCCATATCCCTGGCCCTACCACGGTGATACAGGCTCATATTCCGACTTGATTAACCAATCAAATTACAGGGTTAGCTAAGATATTTCACTTTAGTACATGTAGAATATTTATCCATCATGGATTGCTTAAAATAACACTACAAATTTTTACACTGAAATGGAGGTAAATTTAATCATTCATCAATTTTAAATTTAATCATTCATCAATTTTAAATCAAGTCAATGATTATTAAAGGTAGGATACCGGTATTTGAATTTGTTTAACTGTTTGGATATGTAAAATTTTCTTTGTATTTTATAACCTGATTCAAGACTTCTTCTTTTTTTTTTTTACCTCAAACCGTATTTATATATTTGTATCTTTACACACATTTTGGACTTATTGTACTGCTATTTATGGATTAACATTATTTTCTAATATTATTTTTCATAGTAAGTTATTTTTGGAACTTGAAGATATCATAAACAATTGAAGCATTTGTTTAAGAATTACAATAACCCTCATCAAGAAAATAACTCACTGATTACTTTTAATAACTTCAAAGGTTAAAAAGGTAATTATCAATTGTTTACCAATAAAAACATTTTCTGATTAATTTTGCATGATAATTTCAATTTAAACATTTAAGCAATGCTTTTTTATACCCCCCCCCCCC
>MJUT01054861.1:443942-468199 GCA_002080005.1 Gigantidas platifrons
CCAACTTCCAAATCTTTTGTCCGATTTCCACCAAACTTAGTGGAATTTACGATCATGATGTGTGAACTTTGCGGTATAAAGGATTTTATTGTCCATTGAGTTTTACCCCTGTTATGCCTCTTTGGACTTAGAATTTTGAGACAATTCAGTATGCACTTTGTCATTGCAAATTCTCCTACATGATTAATCAGAAGTTCATGAAACTTTATACATTGCAAGATCCTAATATGAAGATGTGCACATTAGTAGGATATCACAGTCCATTGAGCTTTACCCCTGTTATGCCTCTTTGAACTTAGAAGTTTATAGACAATTCACCATGCAATTTGTCATAAGTCTCCCACATGCTTAATGAGATGTTTGTGAAACTTAGTATATTGCGAGATCCTAATATAAAGATGTGCACATTAGTAGTACATTTTATGTATATCCTGGTCCATCGAGTTTTCCCAGAATTATGAGTCTAAAAGATGTGTTCCAAATACGTCTTGACTCAGTTAAGATGATGGGGACGTGGGGGGGTATTAGTTCCGTGAAGCGGACTGTTAAGTTATTCCATTTATGTATCAATGCGGGACTCCTGCGTCCAGCAGTACCTCTAATTTAATTTACACTTTATAAATGAACATAACAATGAACAATATGTGGAAAAAAATGTTTTTAAAGTATTTTATTTTTGTATTAATTCTTTAAGATATCTTTTATTATCACCATCAATATAAAAGAAATGTAACAAGATGAACTGTGAGCTAATGCTCACTTATGATACCCCTGCATATATGTTCAATGTGCATAAAAATCAACTAAGTCGGCAAACAGGAAGTAGGAATCTGACGGGTCCAAAAACGCTTCCCACAATATGGCATTATATGAAGCTTGCGACGAAAAATATCTTGGGACAGACAGAGGTAAAACAGTATACTCCCCCTCCAGTGGAGCGGGAATATAATAAGATTGTATGATTACTTCATTATTGGGGGGCTTTTGTCCTGGTCCCATTTGAATTACATGTATAGCACAGTCTACGGAGCTCTGTAATAACTATACGAAGTGTAGGATCTTGTATTTACACCTTACAACCAGCATTATGGTATACATGGCAGATGGGTACCTTCAGATTAGAGACAATAACGTATTTGAATTTATCGTATAGGATCTGATGCAAATTTATTGGAAAAGATACGTTGCCTTAAAGTGACACTATTTTGGATAACCATTACGATTAAGATGATCAAGACGATATTAATTTCACAATATTAATCGCTTTTTCTGACAGGTATCTGTTGAATGCGAAAGAACTCAAGCACAAGTGGCAACTTCTAGACAAGTTCAACAGGCAAAATATAAGACAGAAGTACATCTTGGTATGGTGCAACAAAGTGCAGGTAGAAGAAACAGAAAAATTGCATCTCCAGACGACTATGGCTCAGCAGGACCTTCTGTAAGTCAGAGTAGTGTTTCTAACCATACCGTCAAAGATGGTCTATGTTTCACAACTAAAGAGGGTATTAGAATGTATGTGTATTGTGCAGGAATCAGACATTTAGAAGTAGACGTGGTCGTAAATGCAGCTAATAAAGACCTACAACATGACAAGGGCATTGCTTATCAGATCAGCAGAGCAGCCGGCTATGACTTTGATAAAGAATGCAATGACTATGTCAGAGACCATGGGCCACTAGACGTTGGGACCTGTTGTTTGACAAAAGCAGGGAAACTACCTTATCACAGTATAATACATGCTGTTGGTCCCATGTGGCATTCCTATCCAGATGACCAGAAGCAAAAATGTCTAGACGATTTGAAGATGACAATCTTATCAACATTATTAAAGACAGATAGACATCATCATAAATCTATAGCGATTCCATCAAATAGCTCAGGTAAATATTTGCAGTAGATCTTTTGTATATTTACGGCATACGTAGCTCTAATTTGACATCGGGAATTAATGAGTGAGTGAAATATTTTTGTTTAACGTCATGGGATCAGTTTTACAGCTTTATCATAGGAAGAGCATGCTATATTTGATGAGATGATGACGTTGTATGCTGTGAACTAGATCACGACGGAGAGTTGGCTCTCTAAAACAAGTCCACGGAAAGACATGTTGTTTCACTGGGACACACATTATCCCAACAATGATTCCATACAATCTGCTCTTAATCTTTCATACTTCATACTTAGTGGTGAACCAGTAGATGCTAATTTTATAGTCTTGACTCGACTATGGGATCAAAAGCATGATCGACAGCACTTGAGGTGAGAATACCAACCAGAACACTACCGAGTGAGTTACTTAGAATAAAAACTTATTGTGCGAAAACTTCAATTTTCTTTGTACCATAAATTACTATAAATGTCAGACTTCCTATCACAAGTCTAACACTAAGGTATAGGCTCCATGGCCAGATACCCACATCCAGTATTGAGGTATCGAGGAATCTTCCATGGTGTACTCGATACAACTTTTTGTGATAAAGGTTGTCAGTGACTTGCGACAGGTCATAGTTTTCTCCGGGTACTCTGGTTTCCCCCACCAATAAATCTGACCGCCATGATAAAACTGAAATATTGTTGAAGATGATGTTAAACACCATAATCCCATGTCTGTCTTCATTAGTTTTTCACATTTTAATAACCTCCTTGTGAATGAAACAAAAACACTCTTTTAAAACTATTTCAGACAGTACTAGAAATTTCTGTGAAAAACATTTCAAACTTTCAAGCACCCCTAATTTTCGCTAAACATTATGCAAAACCTAGCAATCAGTATGAGAATTTTTGTCTCATTTTTTATAGGTTTATTTGGTGTGCCAAAGGATTTATGTGCCCAGCAATATCAAAAAGCAGTAACGGAATTCAGCCACAAATTTCATAGTAGTACCACCATCAAGGAAATTCATTTTGTAGACATAGATAAGGGCATGTGTAGCTTGATACAGAAAACCTTTAGAAGCGAATTTGGTACAGGCATAAAAATGTGATATGTGATTGTTCTTTTCAAGGTGTGTCCTGTCATCTTGTTTATATCCCTAACCATGTATAGTCACACCTGCCCATATGATCACCTCTGTAGCCACCTGTATTAAAAGGTCACCTTATTCTTGTCCTGTCATAGATAATTTCATATGAATTGAACCTGTTTTAAGAGGTCACCTGTCTTAAAAGACCACATTTTCTTTGTCTCAAAGATGACGTCTAATACAGGTTTGACTGTATAATGATTTAAGCTTACCATTAGAATTATTATTCTCCACTATAGTACACCTTATTTTAATATCAAATATTATTGTTATTATTTTTATCTATTCTATATGCTACATATTGTATCTTAGACTAAATTATATTGTTTTTTCTTGACTGTAGAACATTGTACTCTATATTTAATTTTAAATTTGTCGATTCTATTTTTTAAAATAATTATTTAAAAAAAATTCTTTATTTAATTATAAATTTGTCAATTCAATTTTGTTTATAATTATTGAAAGACAAATTTTAATTTTAAATGCTTTTTTTTTTCTTTTTTTTTTTTTCATCAATTTTAGCATAATTTGTTTCATATACATTTTTAATATAAATGGACAAAAATAAAATATCAGATTTGCATTAAATGTTCAGTGTTTTAAAGGGTAATTAAGATATGTAAAAAACAAGTCGTTTTTTTCTCAGACATTTTCAAAACCTTCAAAGTTTTAAGTTTTTTTAACATTTACTTTAGTTTCAAGATAAAAAAATGTTGTCCAATTATGAAATAAAGTATAAACAGTTTTGGTCAACAATTCTACCAATATCATCAAAAGAAACAATCACCTCTCACTTTAAACTATTCTACATAATAAAGACCATAACAATTGATGTCTAGGACCTAGCTTAAGACAGGCACATAAATGTGGTAAGATTAAACCAATTAAAGGGATCCCAACCTCTTCCTATGTCAGTTTCTTATCAAATCATTATAATATGACTTACCATTCACTCTATTTACTTCAAAAGGAAAAGTAAAATAAAGATTTATGTACAGATTCAAAATGGCACAGGAACTATTGTAACTTCATATTTCTTATCCAAAGGAAAAGATTCTTCCCAAACAATATCTTTGAATGTATATATATTTGAGAAACAAAGCATTTTTTGTATGGGCTATAAAATTAATCAGTATGTAAAGAAAAAGGAAAGTTTGAAAAATCACTTATGGGCGGTGGCGGACTGGCCTAACGGGATACCGGGAAATTAAACGGTGGGCCCCAAAGTGATGGGCCATCACTTTGATTCCTTTGACTACGTTTTGGGATTAAGTGAGTCCTTTTGACTGGGCCCTTTTACAAGTTTTCCCAGTAGAAATTTTGGACCCACTCCGTCACTACTTATGGCAATGTATTTAATGTGAAGATAAATGAAAATTTAAAGGAGTACAATAAAACTGAAGAATTTGTTCAGTTTAGACAGGTATTCAGTTTACACAGGTTCAAATTACATAGATAAATCGTAGATGGCATTGTAAAATTTGTCTGATTTAGGGAGGTTTTCGGATTACTTAGAGTTCGGTTTAGACAGGTTTCACTGTATTTAAAAATAGTTCTAGTAATTCATGGCATTTCTGGTAATGGATAAGACTTAAGAGGGTATCCATATACTATTGAATTTACTGTAAATATTAATATTATACATACATGTTCATTTTCTAGATTTTTTGGGATGAAAATTGATTTAAAAATGAAGAAACATGGATTTTTATGTAAATTGTGTTATATTTGTTGGAATGAAGAACCATTTTTTTTGGTTAGCTTATTACTCTCAATATGAAATTTTCTGTCATATGCCATAATTAAATAATTTCACGCCTATTAGTTGGATCTAAAAGTTATCTTAGCTTGAAATTTCTTTTCTTAGCTTTGATATCTTGTGACTTGTAAATAATAAATATTTCTCATATTGTGTTAAAAATTTCTAGCAGATAGCAATAAATATTGAAAATTAGGGTTAATGTGTGTCATTGTTAAAAAAAATAAAGAAGTGAAAATTATGGACATCATTACCTGTTTTTCCACATTACGAATGATGTGCAAAATAATGTCAACTATATCCTTATTTGTAAATCAAGTCTCTAGAACAGAAAAGTAACCTAGCATTCCAAATTTGATATGTGCTATGTAAAAAGGGCAAAGAATTGTGAAACATTAATATTTTTCAAATAAATGGTAAATATTAATTCTGAATTAATCTTAGTTCTGATTTAGCTGACAATATAAGAATGTACATACAGTTTTGATACAGTATATTTTATAATCATTGTAATTTGTTTATATGGGACGAAGTCCCAACTATGGTAGAAATAGCAATTTTTTTCTATATATTAATGACTAAATTTTCATGCACCGGAAATGACATACCGGAAGTCAATACATGGTTAAATCTGTGCAGAAAATCGGATGCGGACGTTTCGTAACCTGGTCGTTTCGTACCTAGATCGGGACTTAAAAAACGACGGAAGATTTGGGTCTGGATCCCCCTATTTGCCCCCTCTTTTAAGAAAATCTGGATCCACCCTCGGTCTACTTTGAAAAAATATTATAGGTCCATATATTCGTCCCAAGTTAGGTAACACCTATTATCATATTAGTTCTGTACAAATAACTAGTATATAGTTTTTTTAACCAGAAAATGGTGAAATGTCAGTAATGATTTTATTGTTATAATTATTTATATTATGTTTATGCCTCTGCTGAAAAGGCATCAGAGGACATGAAGTTTTATATGTATCCTTCCATGTATCTGTCCTTAATTCCTAATTTCAGATCAAATAATTTAAGTTCCTTTTAGAGAAATCATTTGAAATTTATATGCAAGGTCAGGGTCCATAAAAGACATGACAAGCTTTATGTTTATCATTTTTCCTGTACTGGAGTTATGCCCCTTGATAAGCTGAAAACAAGGACATTCATGTCCAAGGGGCTGTTGTGGTCGTGATCGTATGGTAGTTAGATTTACAACTACCTATGCAGTCAGTGCCTATCACCACTAAAGCTGTGAGTTCGAATCCTGCTCATGGCGATGTGTACTCGATACAACATTATGTGATAAAGTTTATCAGTGACTTGTGGCAGGTCAGTGGTTTTCTCCGAGAGTTGGATGTACATCTACCCATGCAATCAGTGCCTATCCTGCACGTGGTGAGGTTTACTTGATGCAATTTTATGTTATATTTTTTGTCAATAAATTGCCACCAATATATAACTGGGAGATTGTTAAACAGGGGCTTGAAAAACCCATAAAGCACAACCATATTAAAAGATGAACATACAAAACAATTTTTGTTTGTGCAATGTGCTTCTCAAATTTTATTAAATATATTGTGTAGGTGGATTTTATTGTATGCAGGGGCGGATCCAAGATTTCAAGTTAGGGGGGGCGCACTTAAATTAATCACGCCGAGCGAAAATATTTGGGGTATTTCGTGTGAAAAATCACGATTTTACGCAAAAAAATCATATTTTTTCCAATTTTAGGGGGGGGGGGGGGGGCGTGTGCCGGGTGCAGCCCCCCCCTGGTATGTCCAGTTATGTTCAACTATAAATCGAAAATGGATTTAAACAAAAAAGGACTCTTGGTATAGAAGGGTAATTTTTGATGATATATAACAGATTAATGTATAATTAAACTAAAACTAATATCCAAAGGATATGATACAATTTTATAGTTTTGAGAAAAAAAAAAGGGGGGGGACTTTTCCTGTCCCAGAGTACCTGTGATAAGGAGTGAGTGAGTGGGTGATTGTTGTGGAATGTTGTTGTTAAATAAGCACTTTTTCAGCTATATCATGGCACGGCTGTACCAAATACAATTACAGTTGACTGAAATGTTATATGTTTGTTCTTTAACATTTTGAATGATTTTTGATACCATCCATAAATTCATAATGGTTGGTAGCGTCATGTGTTTCCTGATTGGCTGCCTGGGAATAGTTTTATGGTAAGAATGTTCCATATGAATAAAATGTTGTTAAAAAAAAAAGAATGTTCAATATGTTGACCTCTACAAAGGCTATGTCTTTGTAAAATGGAAATCCAATATACCTACCATATCAGGTCAGCTTCTCAGAAACTGCAAACTGCAAAACTCAAGCTGTCATTTTTATATGGACCAGAAATCAAATTTGGCAGACACTTCATGACAAAATTAGAGAGGAAAATATGTAAACAAATCATTTATGAGCAAGTACTGAATACAATACAGTTGTTAATTTTTGTTTTGTTTTGAAAACTTGTTTTTGTTGTAATAAAATGATAAACAGAAAATACCACGACTGTCTGAACAATTCTAAGATCAAGTATCCAAATCATAAAAAGAGGCAAAATCGTAGGTGTTGTGGGACATGGGCCTCTTGTTTATTTTAGAGCTAAGCTTTCAGTTTAAGTGTAATCATGGGTTCATCATCAAGCTTTTCATTTATAATTATCCGTTTAATTTACATCTCTTCCAAAAGATTTATTTAAGGATTGATCGCAATTTTTGTTTGGTTCATGAAAAAATAACCTCAATCAGGTTGTACAACCTGATTGAGGTTATTTTGAATGAACCGAACAAATAATTTCGATCAATCCTTATAAATTAATTCAAACTTTTTTTGTTAAAATAAGGCAAATAATCAGAAATAAATTTAAATAACCCCAAAGTTGCCTCATTTAAAGAAATTCACCTGATGACAACGGCACATGACACCTTGAGAACGACGTCTATTTTTAGATTCCGTTCATTGACAAATAACCTCAACTTTTTAAACCAATCAAAACACGTATAAAATGACATGTGACTCTAAAATTAATTTATGTACAGAATTATTCATATCTTTTAAATTTAGATTTTTTATATTTTTTTTACAAAACATTTTTGTTTATTTTTAACATACCTATTCTAATATTTTTAGATTTTTTCCAGTTTACAATCACTTTTTTTTATTTACAATTTTTGTATTATTTCTTTTACATGTTTTTGGGTTAGTTTTAATATTTCACTTTTAAGACCTGCATTTCCCAATATACTGTAATTATCATTAATTCCGATATAAACACCTGCAGTGATATGTTTGTTGGCATTCCTTGAATATGATATTTCAAAATGTTGGCATAGGTTGAAGACACCTTGGTATTAGGTTAAGTTGAATGCAGTGCCGTCTTCACTCATGGGCACACTGGGCAGTTGCCCTCTGGTCCACGAGCATAGTGGCCCCATGTTAATCTATGGATGATGTATGTGAGTATGGCATGTTTTGTAATGCTTAAACACTGATTTTGTTGGAAGTTCAATTAATTCCCATACAATAAATATGTGTTTAATTTTAACGAAATTTAGTTTTATTTCTGTAAGTGGTGCTGTAGGTATGGGCCCCAGTGCACTGCTTTGCCAAGAGGCCTATAATGCTGTTGAGACGGCTCTGGTTGCATGTGTAAAAGGTTTTCAAAAGTATAAATTCAATAAATTTATCAAAATGCATATTTATACTAGTTAAATGTGCCGTTTTGTATGTTGTTTTACATTCAACTTTTTTTTTTCAGATTTGTTTTTTTTCTTCCATTGATTAATTATCTAAATGGAAAGTGCACCTTTCCACAAATATAGTTCAATATTATGGATTTAGTTTGTTACACAAATTTTCATTGGTCGTTCAACCATGAATGTCAGCATATATTCGGAAAACAGACAGGGTATATATTTCAGTCTCCTAAAACGATCGCAACATGGACGACAACAAATTACACTTCACTGAATCAATGGAATAATATGTAATAATAAATGTATTTTTACCAAATTAAATGCTGTTTTTGGCTGTATGAACAAAAATAATATTATGTGTACAACAGATAATTCCATCACAAATACCTGATCGATTCAGCAAACTCCTATGTTCCACGGCTGTACCAGAACGTGATGAACATCACAATAGACAAAATGTTGAGCCTTGAAAACTTTCGACATCATGGGGCCACACCAAGGTTTTATTTACATGTTGTTAATATTTAAATTATTGAAACTATTTCGCAAACCCGTTGTTTTTTATGTGATATATTAATGTTATATTTATAAAGTTTATAAAATTTACTACATATGAAATTGTATTGATTTAGAAATTTAGTACAGTATTTTCCTTCATGAGACACCCAATATATGAAATGACGTGCCACATATTTTGATGTCATTGAAGAATGACGTCAAAAGTACGGAAATGGACATCTAGAAGTACGAAAAATGAAAATAAAAGACGCAAATTTATTTTTGGATTTTGTATTTAAAAAAACGATGGTTAAATCCTTAATATATCTGTTATTCAGCTATCAGACAGGGTATAATGTGACATTCCCGGCTTATGATATATATTCCCTTCGGCTGTGCCTCAGGGAATATAGATCCTAAGCCGGGAATGTCACATTCTATACCCTGTCTGATAGCTGAATAACATATATTTGAATGATAACTTGAGCGTGTCTGATGAAGATTATTCCTGAAACGTGTCGTGTGTGTGCATTAAATTTGACATCTACGTTTGTATTGTTTTTATTGGTACAAGTACGGAAGAGAGTGAGGATTGGCATTTTACTCACGTAAAACACTTAAAATGACCACATCATTTCAGGAAGAGGGGATGTTTGTGCACATAAAACTAGTTTAGCCCCACCACTTTTACTTGAAGTGCCTGTACCAAGCCAGGAAGGTCAGCGGTCATGTATATATGTATCAATTTTACCAATGTTTCTATGATTTTTGTATTGAATTTTGGAACTGTTCTGATAGTATGGTATTTTTTACTTTTCAATATACAAATATACTACCAATCTTTCCTTTCTATAGTTATAGTACCATGTTGATGGGTATATATTATCAGATAACAATCTTTAATCTTTATATACTAGTGATGGATGCAAGGCAAATTTGATACAAATCCGACATGGTTTCGGAAAAGAATTTAAAATTCCACAGAAAACCTCAAAATATATTAAACAACACATTAACAGAAAGCTATGGCTTAGTTTTCAGCTAATGTTAGTTTATATTGTAGCATTTTTGGCCATTTGAAGAAATTTCTATTTCTAAAACCAGAGGTCATCGTGGATGGAAGTCTGTGCCATATGGATACAATTGCGATGACCATTCAAGGACAATCTCAATTAAATTTTGTCAAAATCTGCCTAATTTGCATATTTTCAGCGATATACATTCTGTTCTAGTGAGTAATTGTTGTTTAATGCCAACTCAGTAATTTTTCATATCATGGCGAGAACAAGTTAATTTTCAATGAGATGATGATGTCTGCTTTGTACTAGACCAACGTGCTTAGTTGGAATTTTATAGTCATAGCTCCCTGAAACAACAGTTTGCAGAGAGACATGTCACCCCACTCGACACATTATTCTGATTCTATGCCAACCGGTCTTTGCTCTTTCTCCTTAATGCATGGAAAATGTGGTTTCATTTGGTCTATAGGTGTATTTTACCCTTATGTTCTATTTAAAGTAACAGCAGTCATGTTGGTTGATTGGTGGGATCATCAGATACAAGTGTGAAAGTAGACACTAAGTATCATCCAGGCCAACTTTGATTGAAATAAGCACAGTGTTTCACAGAAGATTTTTTAAATAGTTTATGCTGGATGAATGGACAGACTGATGACAGACAGAAAGTAATGGCAAAAGCTCACATTACCTTTTTTGGTCACTTGTGACCTAAAAAGTAATAAATTATCCTCGAACAGTTATGTTTACAGTTTTTATTTAATATTCTATTCAACATTCAATTGTAAACATTGTAGCTAAGACAGTTAGTCAACTTATAATGAAATAGTATGGCAACAATCTCTTCATTATAACAGAGCTTCAATATACATGAAGTGATAACTAGACTTGACATACAGTCAAACCTGTATTAAGAGGTCACCCTTGGGAAAAAGAAAAACTGGCCTTACAGGTGACCTCTTAAAAGAGATATAATTCATATGAAATTTTCTATGATAGGAAAAGAAAAAGGTGACTTTTTAATACAGGTGACTGCTTAATAGAGGTGATTGCATGGGCATGTTTGATTGTATACTCAAGGGAGATCACTCCAATATAACCATTATTTCATTAGGAATGATTTCCTGGTAAAAGTACATATATTTGATGATGAAAAGAAAATTTGCTAATATAGCAGATATTTCATTAAAACTAATTTCATTACAAGTAGAATTGACAGTCTTAATACTATTATGATCTTAATATTTGCAACAACAACAAAAAAAGATCCTAACACGAACAGCTTCAAAAATAAATTAAAGGAAATGGGTCATGTATATGCTTGACAATGTGATGGTGGCTTTTACTGAGATATAAACATAAAAAAGATGTAATGATTTTATAGGCAAACTATCCAATCAAATCAAGGGATTCCAGTTTATGCATGACTGAACCTTCAATCAATGTATATGACACATGATTATGCTAAATATCAAATTTATATTTGATAAGACCTTCAATGAAAGTATGGAGAGAACTTCATATAAGATGTAGAACTTGTGTTCAATCCTATTGTATATATTTGACAATAAAATATGTTTAAATTAATCAAAGTATTTGACATGTGATAATGCTAACTATCCAATCAAAATTAAGGACTCTAGTTTTATCAAATATGATTGGACATTCAATCAAAGTATTTGATCTGATCATGCTATCAATGCAATCAAAATTAAGGATTCCAGTCCATCGTACATGATTGGGCCTTAAATTAAAGTGTGTGACATGTGACATATTATTTATTGTTCCTGAATTTACTTTATTCTATATTTAGCAAAATAAATTAGAAAAATAAAACATTCAAAAAGTTAAGCCATTCCACAATATCCACAGATAATAGCCAGATGTAAAACCAAAATAATCAACCAAAAGTTATTGGAAAAGATACGACAAAATATTAATTACATTTGTTGGACCATTGTCATTTTTCTGTTCATTTTTCATGTTTTAACAAGCAATTAAAAAAATTGTTTTTAAATACATACAAAATGTAAAAAAAAAAAATAATAAAGAAATTGTACACATGGCATATGACGACACAGAAAGGCACTTAATCACTTTTTTAAAATTTATTTATAACATTATTAAAATTTGAATCAATTAAATTTTGACAATTCTGTGTAAATATGACACAACCTTATCAATTAAACAACTCACAATTTAAGCTATCAGCTTCACATATTAAGTGTTGATATACTAATCTTATAATCAATCAAAAGATATTGCCATTTTTTCATTTAGTAAAAGTAACTGCCATTTCTATGTTTATCATTTTATCTCATTTCCTTCAAAGAATGACAACTTAGGAATCCTAAGACAGATTGAATTTGTAATTAAAAGTACAAATGTATTTGTTAAGTGGAAAATAGGAAATAAATATTATGCATTTTATTCAACTTATTGTGATTGAAAAGTTAATTAATGATAAATATACAAGTTAAAGGCTCAAAGGAGCCTGCTTTACTCACAGTGTGAAGAATATTGGCTCAAAGGAGCCTGCTTTACTCACAGTGTGAAGAATATTGGCTCAAAGGAGCCTGCTTTACTCACAGTGTGAAGAATATTGGCTCAAAGGAGCCTGCTTTACTCACAGTGTGAAGAATATTGGCTCAAATGAGCCTGTTTTATTCACAGTGTGAAGAATATTGGCTCAAAGGAGCCTGTTTTACTCACATTGTGAAGAATATTGGCTCAAAGGAGCCTGTTTTACCCACATTGTGAAGAATATTGGCTCAAATGAGCCAGTTTTCCTCACATTGTGAAGAATATTGGCTCAAAGGAGCCTGCTTTACTCACAGTGTGAAGAATATTGGCTCAAAGGAGCCTGTTTTATTCACAGTGTGAAGAATATTGGCTCAAAGGAGCCTGTTTTACTCACATTGTGAAGAATATTGGCTCAAAGGAGCCTGTTTTACCCACATTGTGAAGAATATTGGCTCAAATGAGCCTGTTTTACTCACATTGTGAAGAATATTGGCTTAAAGGAGCCTGTTTTACTCACATTGTGAAGAATATTGGCTAAAGGAGCCTGTTTTACTCACATTGTGAATAATATTTATTAAACATATTTAAAGATGTCATTAATTTTTCCCTTTTAAGGCCCAACTGCATCTCTATAAATCTGAATCTCCTTTTCCATAAGGATAGCATCTGCAAAGTTTGGCTCCATCTGGTTGAGCAGTTTTACAGGAGGAAATAAAAATTAAATAAAGATGCCACTTGATACCATAAACCTATTGTGACTTTTGGCCAGACGAGCTGATGAAAAGCATTATATAAATTAAATATATACATAAGATATGATACACATATGAATATGATACTATAATCTACCTGATTTGTTCTATAAAAATACTTTTTGATACAATTTAATACACTTACACAAAAATGAAAATAACCATAATCTTCTACAATTGTTTTATTAGGTGATTTTGTTTCTTAGTCCCATTTTTTAAATGATGTTTAATGCCACTTTCAACAATTTTTTGGTTATAGCATTTTTTTTTTATAGATAAATTACAATAAAATCTGTGTTCTACTTGTATACACATGTGTCTTAAAGGGATATCAAAGCTCATTTTAGAATATAGACGAATATTTCTAATAATTTTGTTTTAAATAATTTTTTTAATTGTTGCAAATCCATATTCCCTCTATTTATGCCAATTTATGATAGAAATGCTTAAAATACCAACGAAATGAATAAATTTCACTACGATTATTAATTTGAATCTAACGTTTCCAAAATAACATAAATGTTACAAAAATTTACTTTCATATCCCTTGAAAGTTACCTTTTAATGAAATATAAAGTAGTAATTCTAATACAAATTGCAACAAAAATTCGAAATATAAAGTTGAAATTCTAATACAATTGTAACAAAAATTAGAAATACAAAGTTGAAATTCTAATACAAATTTTAACAAAAATCAACCTTAAAATCCATATAAAGTTACCTTTCAATGAAATACAAAAATAATTCTAATACACATTATAATCTGTATTTAAATGTGAAAAGATTATGCAAAAAAAACCCAAAACATAGAACAGACATTAAAATATTTACATAAATAATTAAGTACTATTATGGGTTAAAATACTTTACTGCAAAGAAATAATTGGTGTACAATACAACATTTCATATTTTGTTTCAATTGAAAGAGTTTTACCAACTATTGAATATGATTTCTGCTGATTGATACAATCGTTGACTAAAAAACAGTCTAATGTTAGCTTTAAAATGGTAAATATTTAAGAAAACAACAATTGCCCATATTTGAATGTAACCAATTGTAGTCTCTTAATTGTAAAACCACATATGTTGTGTAATTGTTAGCACGATCGCCTTGAGTGCAGTAGATTATGCATTCGAGCTCCGGTCAGAGCTAACCCTACACTAATGCTATATCAATATTGTTATTTGCCGCTTCTCCGCTAACTATGCAGCATTAAGACAGATTGGCCCCAAATCGGAAAAATGTGTCAGAGTAGAACAACATGTCTACACGAGAATTTTGTTTCAGAGATCTAGCACTATAAACATCCAACTAAGCATGTTGATCTAGTACAAATCAGACATTAAATGATCTCATTGTAATGTTACGTGTTCTCACCATGAAACAGCTGAAAAATTGGACATTAAATGATCTCATTGTAATGTTACGTGTTCTCACCATCAAACAGCTGAAAAATTGCCCACTTGTCATTAAACAGCAATCCCTCACTCTCTTAACTTGCAATTTTTTAAAAATCAATGAAAATGTTTTTTGCACATTGAAAGAAGTTCAAACAAATAAAACATTCCATGTTGATCCCTGAAGTAAAACTTTCCTTATGTGGCCCCTCAAGCACATTTTACATGATGGCGTCATCGAATCCAATGCACACAACTCGACGATGTAGGCGTCAAATAAATGTTAGCAATTGCAGAACTGACAGGGTGGGTTAGGGTTAGGGGGTTTAACGTGACTTTCGAAAATATTTCAGTTGGATCGTGGCCAGGGGGTCATTTTGTGTACCTTAATTTCAATTTATAGCAAAAATGAAACTGACCGTTTAACTTTAATAGATTCTAAATGTGCATATCGGTAAATCAGTAACGGGAAATGATTGTCATATCAATTTGAATAACATTCCTGTGACTTGTTAGATTTTAAAATGTGAAAATTTACTACACACATCTATATGAGAAATGACAACCTAAGATTTAACTTTCTCCCATTATTACGGCGTTTAACCCTGCTGAACCAGTGGTGGAAAAATCTGTAATCCTCTAGAGGATTAAAATGTCTCGTGCCTTTCGCCGCATAATTTCAAACAGATTAATTTCAAATTTTGAAATAAAGATCATGTTATAAATAATGGGAGAAACTAATTCTCTTTCAGTTGCCCATGTGGGTTACGATATTTCTCCACTCTCGAGACTTAAATTGTGGTTAAAATTTTAAATTTAACTCTTTGAGTGGAGAAATATCATAACCCACGAGCAACTGAAGGAGAATCTATATATATATATATATATACTGTAGTTCCCCTCTAGTAAGGTCACCCCTTTTGCAATGAAAAACATGGTCTTATCAAAAGGGGTGGCCAATATTGTTGATTAGTATGCTTAACATCAAATTTTACTGACATAAAAGTAGATCAACAATTTTTACATTTCTTATTAATTTTCACACTGATGGAGACAATAATGTTATCTTAAGGGAGACAACCCATGACTTCCTGAAATAATGAGACAACTTATATAAAACTGACTAGTGAGGAAGACAATAGGGTTGTCTTTAAAAAAAAACCCATAACAATGTAAATTAAAATTGAGAATGTAAATAATTTATTTTGGCTACATTTAATTACAAATGCTTGCAATATTTTACCATTTGTGGCCCATTTTAAGTAATTTATTTCTTTCCATTTTAGGACTTTTTGTTCTCATAAATAAATTTCCCTTTGAAATATACCTTCTCAAGGTACTTTTCAAGATATAAGGGCTAATTTTAAAATGTATGTATAAACAAAATTTGAAACACATATTTCATCTGACATAAAAATTATTTGGATTGAAATAACTTATTACTGATTTTTTTAAGAATAATTTACAATATTTATTCTTTTGAGAATGTATCTGAAAACAATATTCATATATTGATTTTACTTTCAATGTAAAAATAAACAAATGTTCATTCAAACACAATTAATTTTTTTTCTTCATATTTGTAACACAGAAGAAGCATGAAATATATTTCTGATGGCTGTTAAGCAACAATCAATCAATAACAGATATTTCTCCCAATTATTTTTACATATATAGTTAATAGTAAATAAACACCCAATTGATAAAAAGGAAACTAAAACTTAAGGTACCCCTTATCTTAAACAATTGTATGGTGATCAAACCCACATATTTCATTTGAATGTCATGCAAATTTTATAATAGTACAAACCATTTACTCTTGGTACAGTAAGTAAACATAATTATCATCACCTCCAATTTGTACTTGTATACATATTTCATATCAATTTGTGGGGCCGTCATGGACGTGTTCGTATGGAAGTTGGATTTACAACCACCTGTGCAATCAGTACCTATCGCCACTAAAGTTGTGAGTTCAAACCCCGTTCATGGTGAGGTGTAATCTATACAACATTATGTGATAAAGTTTGTCAGTAACTTGCGACAGGTCGGTGGTTTCCTCCGGGTACTCCAGTTTCTTCCACCAAAAAAACTGACTGCCACGATATAATTGAAATATTGTTGAAAGTGGCACTAAACACCAAAACCCTAACCCCTATGATTGTTGTTTGGAGCCCTACACTTTTTCAATATCACAGATGTTCACATAACAGTACAGTTTAGTTTTGTTCGGAATTGAGGAAACATGACATATTCCTTTCCTCCTTGACCTTAAACAATCGTTCTCATGTGTTCAACTTGGCCCTGTACGTCTCTTGATCAGTCATTTCTTAGTTTATTCTTTTTAATTTATACCTTATTAGGAATTTATTATTTTAAAAAGAAAATATTCATAAACCCCACATTACATATCATATAACATTCCTTTCAAAGCAAAAACAGCAATTTATCATACAACAATAGCATAATAACATACAGCTGTCGCTATATAATATCAGATATTTTAAATCACTTTTAAATAACAGTTATTGGTGGTTAAAAAGCAATCAAATGATGGAAAAATACAATGTACAAAAAATAAACGAGGTTTTTTGACTGATTTTGGCACTTCATCTTCCTGACCTTTGACCTTTACTTGTATTATCTTTTCATATCAAATCCCATTGAACCATCTGGGCCTTTAGGTTGCCGTAATATCGGAACACAGTTATTGTTTGCATTCAATTCTTTAAAGAGTTGTGTAACCCTGTAAAAGATAAGATTAAAACAGTTTATTAACCAACTTAGTGATATGGTAAATATGCATGTGTATTATATTTGTCCACACATGGCCATTACGACAAAACGGCATTATTACAGGGCCGATTATGGAAAAAAAAGGCCATTATGAAAATGAAAAAAAAATGGCTGGCATGCTTTGGAGAAACAATCGCCTGGAAAATATTTTTTCTGTCTACGATTGACTATAGGATTAAACACATTTTTTTCCGGAGTTTATTGATGTATAACCTGGACCAATTCACTCACAAACAAATAAAATATAATTCTGTAACTAAATTTTTTTTTTCATTTGTTTTGAAAATTTACCTTTGGGGATCCCCAGTACACACACATAATTCCATTGATGTGTTTCGGCCATGAATAACAAAATGCACTAACCTTATAATGTTTACAGTATAGTTCTAGACGGTGATGTAATTAAGTTACTGATATTTTCCAATTTAATGGCATTTTGCATTTTGCTACTTAAACAAGTAAAATGCTCACAAAATCGTAAAATAAATCAGTAACCACAGCTTTTGTCAATCAGCGTCCCTTGTAAAATACGTCACAGGATGACGATATATTACAAAAGTCAAAGTCGATAGATGGTTGTCTTAAGTATTTTTTCCGGAATTTTTTTGATGTCAACAATAAAAGCTTTTTTTTTTCATTGGCATTTATTTTTTATTTCATATCTAACAATAACATTGTTTCTTTTTATCTTTTTTTATTATCGGGAATCCAAGCCGCCATTTTGTTTACATTACGAAAAAAGTAGTCTCTCGAAAAATAAACTGACAAAAACAAAATAAAAAAATGTCAATTGTTATATTTTCAAACTAAATGGTCATTAAAAGAGTAGAGATTACATCAAGATGGCAGCAACACATACACTTTTATTCAGTTGGTTAATAAAAGTATCAAGGAATGGGTGTTTTTATAATGGCCCTGTTATATGCCCTCGATCTGTAATAATGGCCCTCGGAGGTTACAATGGCCCAAGGCAATGCCGAGGGCCATTACAACCTCCTCTGGCCATTATTACAGACCTCGGGTATATAACAGGGCCATTATAAAAACACCCATTCATTAATACTATATTAATAGTTCAATTCTCCATAGAGGGGTATAGACAATTGGATTTACAACCAGAGGCTCTCAAGAGCCTGTATCGTTCACCTGGTTATAAAAAGAACCAATTGGTCCTGCAATGGTAGTCATCTTGGAATTCCGATCAACATAAAAAACACAAAGTTTGTAAAGGACCTTCCAATGATTGATGTACAAATGATTATTCCTGGGAAGCTTGGTTTCAATTGTTCATGTGGTTTCAGAGAAGAGGCGTTTTGAAACATTTTTCCCATAGTTAAACTTAGTCCTGTTGTAGCTGCCATTTTGAATTTCATATCGGAACAAAAAACCTAAAGTTTGTAGAGGACCATCCAATGAACATTCATGTACAGTTTGGCTTTAATCATATTCGTAGTTTCTGAGAAGAAGGCATTTGAACATTTCCCCATAGGGTCCAATGCTAATCTATGTCCTTCAGTGGCAGCCATCTTGGATTTCCGATCGGCATAAAAAACAGAAATTTTGTAGAGGACCTTCCAATGACCAAGTGGTTTCAGAGAGGAAGCGTTTTGAGACACTTTTCCCATAGGGTCCAATGTTAAACTAAGTCCTGCTGTAGCCGCCATCTTCCAATTTATATCAGAACAAAAATCCTACAGTTTCTAGAGGACCATCCAATAAACATTCAGGTACAGTTTGGCTTTAATCATAATTGTAGTTTCTGTGAAGAAGGCATTTGAACATTTTCCCATAGGGTCCAATGTTAATCTATGTCCTGCAGTGGCAGCCATCTTGGATTTCCCATCAGCATAAAAAACATACATTTGGTAGAGTACCTTCCAATGATCATTCCTGGGCAGATTGGTTTCAATTGTTCAAGTGGTTTCTGAGAAGAAGCGTTTTGAAACATTTTTCCCATAGGGTCCAATGTTAAACTAAGTCCTGCCGTAGCCGCCATTTTTAATTTCATATTGGATCAAAAAACCTAAAGTTTGTAGAGGTCCATCCAATGAACATTCATGTACAGTTTGGCTTTAATCATATTTGTAGTTTCTGAGAAGAAGGCATTTGAACATTTTCCCATAGGGTCCAATGTTAATCTATGTCCTGCCGTGGTGGCCATTTTGGATTTCCGATCAGCATAAAAAACAGAAATTTTGTAGAGGACCTTCCAATGATCATTCCAGGACAGTTTGGTTTCAATTGTCCAAGTGGTTTCAAAGAAGAAGCGTTTTGAAACATTTTTCCCATAGGCTCCAATGTTAAACTAAGTCCTGCCGTAGCCACCATTTTGAATTTCATATCGGAACAAAAAACCTACAGTTTGTAGAGGACCATCCAATGAACATTCATGTACCGTTTGGCTTTAATCATATTTGTAGTTTCTGAGAAGAAGGCATTTGAACATTTCCCCATAGGGTCCAATGTTAATCTATGTCCTGCGGTGGTGGCCATCTTGGATTTCCGATCGGCATGAAAAACAGAAACTTGGTAAAGGACATTCCAATGATCATTCATTTACAGTTTGAGTTCAGTAAGTTCATTTGTTTCAGAGAAAAAGATCTTTGAAATTTCAGCCAATCAGAGCATATTATTGGCCCTGGCAGCCATGTTGAATATCCGACTGGAACGAAAAACAGAAACTGTGTAGAGGAACATCCAAGGAACATTCCTGCTAAGTTTGGTTCCAATTGGCCCAGTGGTTTCGGAGAAGAAGCTTGAAATGTGAAAAGTTTACAGACGACGGATGCCAAGCATGGACCTTTGGTCCAGGTGAACTAACTACCTATGCAATCAGTGCCTATCACCAATAAAGCTGTGAGTTTGAATTCCAGTCATGGCAAGGTGTACTCGATACAACACTATGTGATAAAGTTTGTCTAAGACTTACGGCAGGTCAATGTTTTTCTCCGAGTACTCCAGTTTTCTCCACCAATAAAACTGACTTACACTATCTCAAATATTGAAGAAAGTGGTGTTAAACACCATAACACTAACCCTTATAAGACCACTATTTCATTGCAGAATGGGTTGCCTTTATAAGAAGGAGTTTTCTGTAAAGACCAGTCCTCGAAATGAATTCTTGAATTAATATTTTTATATAGTTCTTTAAACTAGATGTTTCAGTACGACACAAATGTCCCCGCCGTGAATATTAAGAAGGCTTGCAAATGTTTCACCCTTTTTAATTCCCTCAGTAATAGGCTAAGAATAACAAATGAATTTCAAAGTTGATCTGTAACTTATGATTATACACTCTCATATCAAAAATCAAGTCAATATCTCAAATCATAGTGAAATAAAGTGGTGACAACTAACTATTTGACCAAATTTCATAGTCCAAGGGCCATAACTCGGCCAAACATCATTGGACCAGAGCGAAACGGAAACTTGATCTGTAACTTATCATTATGCACCCACATACTAAATATCAAGTCAATATCTCAAAGGATAGCGAAAAAAAAGTGGTCGCAACTGTTTTATTTCGGAATTGCGGACATGGGTAACACTACAAATATGTCCCGGCCACTTAGTGGCGGGGACATAAAAAAAAACTGAAAAATTTACTGGTTTTATTTTTTTTAAAAACTGGTGTTGGGCTGGATGACCGTTGCTCATCGTGAGGACTGCAATGATAATATTATCTCTGTACACTGACCTTTCCTCTGCCATTCCTTCCTCCACATTAGGAGAATCCTCACTGTTATTATAAGAAGGACCAAGAATACGTAACCTTGCCTCAGCGTACTCTGCTTCTCTTTGCTCTAATGTCTTGGTGGGTTGTTTATTTGATCTTAAAATTGAAAATAAAATATAAAGATTAAAATAATAGATTATTTTCTTTATTTTATATCAAATATCTCTTTCTTATACAGTGGATGTTATGCAATCCGACACCTGAGTTTTCGGACATCCTGTGACATCTACCAAAAATTTATGGTTCCAAAGTATTTCTGCTAACTAAATTAAACTTGAGTTTTCTGACATCATGTACAATCCGACACATTTCCCTGGTCCCTTCAGGCCTTAGTGTGTCAAGATTGACAGGTTCCACTGTATTGTTAATGAACTATTATTTCTTCAGTAAATGGAAGTTTTACATAGCCCATAGGTGAGAGCTGAATGTGAAGCTGTCTTCTATGTGTAGCTTGTACAATGAAACATTAAACAATGTCATGTTTTTGTTTGTCTGTTATAAAGATAGGGGCCCTCATGGTCATGATCATATGGTAGTTAGATTTACAAATACCTGTGCATTCAGTGTTTAGCACCACTTGAATTGTGAGTTTCAATCCAGCTCATGGAGAGGTGTACTCAATACAACATTAGGTGATAAAGTTTGTCAGTGACTTTCAACAGGTTGGTGGCTTTTTCTGGATACTTCAGTTTCCTCCACCAATAAAACTGACAGCCACAATATAACTGAAATATTGTTGAAAGTGGTGCTAAACACCACAAACCAACAAAACTAACCCATAGAGCTGAATGTGAGGAGGCTGTCTTCTACGGGTAGCTTGTCCAATAAAACATTAAACAATCATACATTTTGATTAAATTATATTTACTTTTTTATTATTTGAGGAAGAAATTATTATTCCATTCCAATGGCAAAGATGAGAGATCTTCAACTCATGTGTGAAATTCAATGCCTTTTAACCCTACTACGCTCCACTCTATACGGAATTATCCACATTCGTGAAATATATTACTACATCTCTTTTACTGTCTTATGGGAAAAACCTATTCTTAGTTTTGTAAGGGTGAGTGATTGTTGTTTAACATCACTGAAAATTAATTTGTTCTCGTCTTGATATGACTGAAAAATTGCTGAGTCAAACAACAATCAGTCACTCACTCACTCTTTATCAGAACCAAATCAGTTGGCCTCAAACAACAATCAGTCACTCACTCATTCTTTATCAGAACCAAATCAGTTGGCGTCAAACAACAATCAGTCACTCACTCACTCCTTATCAGAACCAAATCAGTTGGCATCAGACAACAATCAGTCACTCACTCACTCTTTATCAGAACCAAATCAGTTGGCGTCAAACAACAATCAGTCACTCACTCACTCCTTATCAGAACCAAATCAGTTGGCATCAAACAACAATCAGTCACTCACTCACTCCTTATCAGAACCAAATCAGTTGGCGTCAAACAACAATCAGTCACTCACTCACTCTTTATCAGAACCAAATCAGTTGGCGTCAAACAACAATCAGTCACTCACTCACATTTTATCAGAACCAAATCAGTTGGCGTCAAACAACATTCAGTCACTCACTCTTTATCAGAACCAAATCAGTTGGCGTCAAACAACAATCAGTCACTCACTCACTCTTTATCAGAACCAAATCAGTTGCCGTCAAACAACAATCAGTCACTCGTTCATTCTTTATCAGAACCAAATCAGTTGGCGTCAAACAACAATCAGTCACTCACTCACTCTTTATCAGAACCAAATCAGTTGGCATCAAACAACAATCAGTCACTCACTCACTTTTTATCAGAACCAAATCAGTTGGCATCAAACAACAATCAGTCACTCACTCTTTATCATAACCAAATCAGTTCAACATACAACAATCAGTCACTCACTCACTCTTTATCAGAACCAAATCAGTTGGCATCAAACAACAATCAGTCACTCACTCTTTATCAGAACCAAATCAGTTCAACATACAACAATCAGTCACTCACTCATTCTTTATCAGAACCAAATCAGTTCAACATACAATATGTTTAAAGCAAGTTGGAGTAGTAAATAATGTATTGTAAGGCATCAAAAATGAGTGGCTTGTTTTCAGAAAGTGCAAAAAAACAGGGGTAGATTTCTTGCAACATATACTACTAGTATCTAGGCAAAATGTTTGGAAAATGCAAATGTGTATTTCTGGAAACAATCTATAGAGAAAATTTACAGTCATCAGAGTTTTTATTCAAAATTAAGCGAGTTTGTTCATTTAAACCACAGGTACTACTTGTGTAGAGTCAAAAATATGCTCGCTATGTACCTAAAATACTACAAAGCCAGACTCACTCCGACTACCCCTGTCACTTCAACCGCTATTTCCACTGTCAAAATGTCGATAGGACACAAATTGCCTACTGATTTGCACAGTGAAATGATTTTTCTTCCTACCATCTACATTCCCATTACTAACAGATAATCTTCCAATTTTGTTGAAATTTACACCTCCGTGGGAGCAAAAGCGAAAGTAGGTCACCTGACATCTTTCTACCTTTCGTTCGTTCTCAGGTTTTATCATTGCCTTACGAAACAAATCTGAGAAGTTTATATTTTGGCGCCTTGTAATTTGAATTTGGAATGTTTCTATTGTTTAGTATTTATGTGGATGTAGATGGTAGGAAGGTCTAAACCAGAGGCTCCCAGGAGCCTGTAATCGCTCACCTGGATCAAAGCTGCTTTCAATAACAATGCAACTGCACTGTGGTGTGCCATCTTGGTGGGAGAGTGTGACTGCAGGACATCATTTGGAAAAGGACCATCGAAAGACTATTCCATCAAAGTTTGGTTCTAATTGAGCTACTGGTTCCAGACAAGATGGTTTTTATGTGAATTTCCCATAGGGTCCTATGTTAAACTAAGTTCAGCTGTGCAGCCATCTAGGTCAGAGGGCGGGACCACCAGACACAATTTTGGAAGAGGACCATCCAATGACTATTTTATCAAAGTTTGGTTCCAATTGAGCAACTGATTCCAGACAAGAAGATTTTT
>MJUT01054861.1:469425-480433 GCA_002080005.1 Gigantidas platifrons
TATCTCTTATAGTTTTTGAAATATAAGACGAAAAGTATTAAAATTTTAAAAATTTGATGAAAAAAGGGCAATAACTCCAAGATGGGTAATCAGATTTACTTCAAAATTGCAGGGTAGGTAGATCTTGACATGCTGAACATGTATGCAGCTTGAATTTAACATCTATCTCTCATAGTTTTTGAAATAAAGGACAAAATGTACAAAATATGCCTAATTTGCATAATCGGTAGAAATCGGCTGAAAGAAAAATTGCACTGAAAAGCCCGTAATATATGTTAAACTACACATTGCCATGTAGCTGCAGTTGAAATTTGAGCTCATTTTAACTTATACTTAAGCAGCAATAGACAATTGAAATTTCATCCCCCCCTTTTTTCTATTTTTAGCTTGGCAGCCATCTTGGTTTGAAGTCGGGAACACCGGACACAATTTTGGAAGGGGGCCATCCAAGGACCATTCCACCAAAGTTTGGTTGCAATTGGCCCAGTAGTTTCTGAGGAGAAGATTAAAATGTGAAATGTTGACGGACGGACGACAGACGACGGAAGACGGACGAAAAGTGATGGCAATAGCTCACATGACCCTTTGGGTCAGGTGAGCTAAAAACGGGTTTTCCTTGAAGAAAAATCATTTCACTATGCAAATCAGTAGGCGATTTGTGTCCTATCGACATTTTGACAGTGGAAATAGTGGTTGAAGTGACAGGGGTAGTCGGAGTGAGTCTGGCTTTGTGGTATTTTAGGTACATAGCGAGCATATTTTTGACTCTACACAAGCGCCTGTGATTTAAACATATCAAATGTAAGATTTCTTCAACAAATATTTGTATTTAAAAAATAAATCAAACCTCTGGTCACTAGAAACTGCTGAAGATTCTGTCTGTCTCTTTAGGATTTTAACTTGTGGCTGATACTGTGTTCTATCACTACTATCTGTAACCATAGCTTGAGAATGTAATCTCCTGAAATTAACATACAAATGTATTTAAAATTGGTTAATAAAATAACAAACCAGGGACTCACGTGATACTGTGTAGTTCATCTGTTAGTTTATGATCTGTTTATTACATATTAGGGTTCTGTTTTTGTCATGTGATGTTAGCAACCTTGGATTACCGAGAGACATACACCTTTTTTAAGGGAACGTCCAAGAATTATTTATGAGTAATCAAACTGGGGAGCACCAGCTGAATGTCTGAACAGGGTTTGTTCTTTTCTTTATAACCATTTAAATTCTTCACTGTCTAATTCTCTGTAGCTTATATTTACAGGGGGCTTAGCCCCCATCATCCCTGTCCTGGACCTGCTGGGGACTTTAGATTTCCCCACTACAAAATGTGTGTCCATCTACCTTACATAAAATCCTGCATCCACGACTGTTTTTGTACTCATTCAAGTTCATAGTTTCTGAGATAAAAATATTTATTTGTTTTCTCATAACAGTTTCATGATAAAAATTTGTCCTGTGGTGGCCATCTTGGATATCCAATGACACAAAAAAAAATCCAGACATTTCGTAAAGGGTAATTCAAAGAACATTTCAACAAAGTCTGCTCTTGGTTCACTGGTCTTCAGAGACGAATTCTTAAATATTTTTCCTACATGTATGTTAAAACTTTACCCTGTGGTTGGTGCCATGGCCATCTTGTATTTATAATCAACAACAAAAAATACGTTTTAGAGCTTAAGAGGGTCATACATTTGTATAAAAAACATTCCTTCTATATAACAATTTCATCTCAGAAGCTTATTGAAACTTCAGCCAATCAGAAATCATAATTGGCTAACAGCCATCTTGAATTTTTTTTATTGAACCCAAGATCATATAAAATGTAGTGGACCATCCAGGCCACCCTTAAAATATTGTTTGTTTGGCATTGCCGATGCACACAGTATCAGCAGGTGGGTAGGTAGGTAGGGAATTATTTTTTTTTTACATTTGAAAGCTTTTTTCAGTCATCATCATCTTGAATGCATCGGTTTGGTTTTGACTAGATGTTTTGTTCTCTTCTGATTCAGGGCAAAATTTGTCAATGATGAATTTGACATATTAAAGAGTTTTATCAAAGGTAAGAGCCACAGATATTTGTTCTGTCATGTCTGGATGAAAAGCTTCCATCCCATGAAGTGACCACGTCAAGCAGACATCATCAGCATCTGCTTTACCAAAGATGAAATTTGAGTCTTCTAAAAGGTCTTTCAGAATGTCCTCCCATGTTTTGTCCATAGAATAACTGAAGATCTTATTTTTTATAAAATGCTCACCCCCTTAACTGATGCATTGCAGCATAGGGGGATGCTTTCCACTGCCAGCCTCTTCGACATTATTTTCGTTTCAGCAGACAATTTTCTATTCTATGTCGTTTAAACATTTGCTCTGAATACAGTGTACATCATGATCAAGCGCTTTTACGATCGAGATTTGAAATAAATAAAGCCCGGAACAAACTCCGCAGACAAGATCGAAATTCTGGCGCAATTCCGATTTTTTTAATAAAGAAAACAAATTGTCTGAAACGCAAATAAAATAATTTGGGCAGCAAGTTTTCCAGTGGGTCAGGTGGCAATGCCAAACAAATAAAATTTTATTTTAGGCCCCATATAAAAAATTACAGGTATACAAGATACCAATAGTCATGGTAGACAGAAATAAATATTTGACATGGAATAAATGTCCTTTAGATAATACCAGAACAAATCAGATCAGAGAGCTTTATAACTATTTACTAAATTTGAACAGGGTTACTTCAGAGGGGTCGCGAAACAATGTTTCAATTAATCACTATTAATTTCTCCCAGACATCTCCCTACTTCTCTCTGTTGTCTTCCACTTCTCCATTGTGAGCTCCCTCAAAGAGAAGTCACTTCTCCCTCTGATTTGGAAGTAGCGAGAGCCATGGTTGAGAGAATAAGACTGTGATTTATGAATACCTAACAGACATACACGACAGCAGACACAAAATGATGACAACACCTCATATGGAACAATGACCTAGGTGGTTTAATGATTCATACATGCACTGGTGCATTTTATTTACCTTTCTTCCGTTGAAGACATCTTTATTTCTTTAAGCTTCTTGTCCAAAACCTGAAATTATACATTGTACATAATAATGAATACATAGAGTTACAACAGACGTCACTAAATCTAAATGTATGAATAATAGTGCTCCTGGAAAGGATGCAAGATTTTAAGAATAAAATTTTTCATTGGATTTGACATCATGTCTGACATAAAGACGAATTTACCAATCTTGGTTGTTTTATCCTCATCGATACATCGTTGGACAAATCAAATATAAAATAGGTTTACACTAAAGCTTAATGTTTGATTGAAAACATGCATCCATGTTAATGCTGAATGTGTCTGTTTCAGGGGTGATATTCGGAAAATTGTTTAAAAGGGTTAAATGAAGAATTTGAATGTTTTTCACACTATATAAGTACCAGTAAAGGATGTCCAAAAGGTATATGATATTTATCATAAAGTCCATGACTTGTGGGCGAACTATGTATACTATATATAAATTTTATTTTTGTTACATTTATATCTTTTGACATTCCACATTTTTTTTATATGTTATATATTTAAATATTAAACATCACACAAACAATCCTTCCCACGTACCATACAAGAATGGAACCGGCTTCCGATTGCGGTAACAAACACATGTAGTTTTAACTGTACATTTGGATTTTATAAGTATAAATTATTTTGGATTTTAACTCTGAGGCAGTGGCATCCTCATCCTATGCCAGGTCAAGTTTTACAGTCGTCACCGACTCCTGACATATCGGAAGAAGAAGAAAAAACTGAAAGTCAAAGATATATCTACTTTAAAAAATTATACACCTTTTACTTAATTTTATAATCCGGACGAAACGACTTGATACCTGTCAATTTTCTCATTAAAATATTTAATTTCCAGAATACCTTTGATAGGGCTTGTGACGCGATTGGGCTGGAGATACTGAGTAGAAAATATCTTCGGAAGCCTACTAAAAATGTAATTACACTACCAGCTCATCTCTATACTTCATTTACAATGTAACAAGACTTACAAAGCTATAATTTAGAGAAAGATAAATAGGCTACATATATTTGAATCTAGATTGAAATTATCCTTAAATGGGCCAACACATTTATTATTTTACCGATGTATCTTCAAGCTCTTCCCAACTATCAAGAACATCTCCACCATGATCAGGTTCGTCAGTACTCATTTCTTATTTGTAACTGGATTATTTAAAGGATACAATTATGGATTTGTCATATTCATATTATTGTCCATTTATTAAATTTTAAATCGTAGCAGATTTTCGACATTTTCCAATAAATTCTTTGCTTTCAGTTTGTTCTCATGTTGTTTAAAACTGGTACCATATGAACGAATATTTTTTTAATATGTTCAAAGACGAAGGACAAAAACGCATTGGAAACCAGTTTAATATCTTAATTACAAATCGAATGTCCGTGAGATGTTTTGGGGTTTCCGGGAGAACACTCATGATATGTAGACAGTCTGTATCTGTATCTGTGTATATACAAGTAGTTCCAGTTTCTGGAATATTAACAATGGAAGCACTTATGGAGGACCAATTTAAAGATGTCTTGCTGAACTGAGAGTACAAATGGTAAACTAGAAACAAGTATCTGGAGTCAACTCCAAAAATATAACTGAAAAGGCAAGGCTTGGCCAGTCAGTGTTTCTTTTTCATATCAGTGTTCATTTTTAATCAAAATATATTATTTTCAGGTATTTTGAAAGTGCCTGTATAAAATAAAGCTGTAGATACTTGTCTACATAAATACCGAGTAGATATAAGTGTATCTATACTTTTGATGCTCTGTCAGTGTAGTAACTGGTCACCCAGATTCAGTACTGATACACCAACATTTTTGGTTTTGATGTTATGATCGTTCCTTAGTCATCGGAGATGCCAGGTGTTGTCGACAGCTAGAACATTTCGAATACTTGTTGTATATACAATGTATACCTATATATGATAATCCTGACGGCTGAGTCAATTTGACGGACAATATTGAAAGTCACAGGCTACTGTCTTGTCTGTGTTAATCCCAACATGTTTTTTTTTTTACATTTGCGCCATTCAATTTGCTGGCACAAGTAGTAGGTCACATTAGCAATTTTTATTTCATTCCATACTATATTACTATTATTTTGTTCAATATTTTATTCCAACAAGTTGATGACCTATCCTACTCTGGTCTCTCACGAAATAATTATTTTTATTCTTTAGTTCTTACAAGTTTTTATTATTATTATTTTTTTTTTTTCTTTTATAAGAATAAGATAATAATAAGACTTTTAATTTAAAACTTTTCTTTTTAATTATTTAAAAAATATTATTTGATTAGGTATACATGTGCTGCTTTTACTGATTTATGTTGGTGCCAGTTTTGAGTATTCAGTATTTTTATTATTATTATTATTATTATTTTTTTTTTTTTTGCTGCTTCTTTTTAACTGCTGCTTTATGTTGGAACATCTGTGTGTGGATCTTGAACAGGAGACCAAAGAGGCGCTTGCCACGTGGGTTCTTGTTCAGATCTAAACACAGTCCTCCCTTTTATGCCTATATGTCTTAGCCTATTTTAGTTATGTGTTTTTTATGTACTTGTAATTTGTTGCATGCATGTTATTTATTTATTTATGTATAAGTCGGGTTAAAAAGCTCTATTTATTGTTTATTGTTTTGTACCACCGACTTTTTAAATAAAATTTACTTGACTTGACTTGAAGACCAATATCGATTCCTTTAGATGTTTATGATTAATTGATATTAAACCCGATATAACTACCAGTTATGTGGAGTTTTTTGCCCAACAGATTCTACCATCCTAGATAGTAACAAGTTAATGCCGATTTATATATATAGAGTAAATTTGAGATGGTCCATGTTGTGTATGAAGTCATTTATTTGAAGATGCAATTAATTTTTTTCTTGAATGTCCACTTTAACTTCTCTGTTTAACTGTTTTAATGACATTGTTCCCATCTCTGTCATATATATTCTCTTTGGATGTAACGGAATTAGTGAAGAATTGAATACTTAAATGTTCAAATCAGTGCATACATTTATTCGAAAAACTTGTAGAGTTAATTACTAGTAATTTATCCCCAACCGTGATATTATCTCAAGTCATTTTATTAGTTTTATCCTAGAGGGCCCGGGTGGCTCAACGAGTTAGGTAGTTGGATGACCTAACAACTCATACAAGCCTATCATCAATACGACGTTGGTTCGCGCCCGGACTTGTAAATTACAAAAAGGGTGCACTCGACTCGCAGCCGCAAGTGATAAAGCTTACCGGTTGCTTGTCCATGGTCGGTGGTTCTCCCCGGCTTCTTCCACCACTAAAACTGATCGCCAATATATAGCTGAAATATTGCTGAAAGTGGCGTTAAACACCAAAAATAAATAAATCAATCATTTATGTTATTAATGTATTTGTATGCATAGGGACTAGTAAGTGGTAAAACCTTGTTCCCAGTCCAATTCTATAAATATTGACAATCAAATCTTTATAAAGCACAGCAATCAGTTAACTACGAACTTTCTTTGACCTTGCTCATGTTCTGTTCATGTTTGTGTTGTCATTCGTTTTTGTGATAACGTGTGGTCTTTTTGAGTGAAAGCGAATCTGTGCGAATTTTTTACCCTTTTATTTATAAATGCATTGCAGTAGGATCTAGATATAGTTATCAAGACAGGAGGGTTTTGGCAATCTATTAACTGGCTTAATCTCGCCACAATGGTCCCTTGTACCCAGCCAGAACCTTCATTTCAAACTGCATATGTCGTGATTTATTTGGGTGTTCAGTGAGATAAGGTGAGAGGCTGTTGATCGTCTTGTTGATATTGGTGGAATTGTTGACCATCACTGTTTAGACCTTCTTTTGATAATACAAAAAAAAAACAAAAAAACCTTCTTTAAAAACATAATAAATAATGTATACCCATATCTGTAGAAACACATTATTTGACCCTCTTTGGTCTCTTTTGGGAACCACCGACCTGTCGCAAGTCACTGACGACATTTATCAGAAATGTTGTATCGAGTACACCTCGCCTGATCGGGATTCGAACTCACAACGTTAGTGGTGATAGGCACTGGTTGCATATGCAGTTATAAATCCAACTACCATTCGATTTCTGGTACTTTTATATTTTAGTGATAGTTACATATTAATGCTATACAACATTTTTCTGAAAGGGATTTCCCTAAGGAATTCATTAAAAACAAGAATTTCCCATGGTGGCCATGTTTGTTTTTCAATCTGGACCAAATAAGGAAACTTTATACTAAACCTTCCATAGGTGCTTCCAACCAAATTTCGATTAATTTGGCCAAACGATTTTAGACAAGATTTTTTTTAATTGGCCAATCACAAACAAGAATTGCTAAATTAAAGTACATGTACATACAATCAATCAATCCTCCTGCAATAACATTAAAACATTTGACTTCTCTACCCTCTCCACAATTATCCCCCTATCAAGACTGAAAGGCAGATTAAAAGAATTAGTAAAAATGTGTTTTATAAAAAAAAGAAGAAAAGAATGGCCAACGTAGATATAAATACAATTGTCTTAGGAAGGGGAAAGTCTTAGTCTGTAAAAATAAACCTCACTCTAATTCTGTTAAAAAGTTCTCTGAAACTGATATCATAAAATTACTCGAGTTTTTTTTTATTGACAACATATTTGTTGTTTGGTGGACGTGTTTTTCAACAGTTAGTTATCATACCTATGGGTACAAACCGTGCTCCTCTTCTCTCCCACCTCTATTTATATTTCAACTATTAGCAGACGAAACCATTGCATACATGTCTGTAAAATCCACTATAGAAGCATATTCCACCCAGACAAATGCAACGTCCTATATATCGGTCACTCGAAATAAAAATCTACACTACACCCCTATGGTCATCCAGTCATTAGAAGAATCTAAATATATTGGCCATGGTCTAACAATGTTTTAGCTCATATCACCAGCACCAATTTTAGATCATAAGCTTTTATTACTGTTATTGGTTTATTTTGTATACTGTTGTGTACGCTTACCTTGTCTGTGCTATATGTGTGCTTTAGCCTATTTACCTTTTTATTGCTATTATGAGTGCATTATTAAATTAATTTATTAATTTGCATGCATGCTTTTGTTGCTTTAAACTGTTATTTATTTTTGTATTGTATATGTGGGTCAATAGCTCACTTATAGTGCTTGTGTTGTATTTATTGTTTTAACATGCCGCCACCATGACTTGGTTGACCGGTACATGGAATATCTGTGTCACAAATGACCACGAATATGTTCCACTTGTCGTAAACACTTCCCGGTTCTTTCCCCATTCACGACTTATTACCGGGTTTGTAACTAGATTAACACGACGGGTGCCACTAGTGAGCAGGAACTGCCAATCCTTCCGGAGCACCTGAGTTCACCCCCGGTTTTTAGTGGGGTTCGTGTTAATTACTCGATCTTTTGTACTTTTTCTTTTGACCACTGTGTTGTCTGTTCTTCTTCGATATACGGTTTCTGATTACCCCTTTGGTATCTTCAAACTCTTCTTAAATAAAATTTTAACAATCGAGACAAGATTTAAAATTGAAAAACCATGTGAATAACGTTAACGTCTGCCACGGAGGCCAATAAAACGCTTGGCTTTCTACGTTGTAAAAATTGAAAAGCCATGTGAATAACGTTAACGTCTGCCACGGAGGCCAATAAAACGCTTGGCTTTCTACGTTGTAAAAATTGAAAAGCCATGTGAATAACGTTAACGTCTGCCACGGAGGCCAATAAAACGCTTGGCTTTCTACGTTGTAAAAATTGAAAAGCCATGTGAATAACGTTAACGTCTGCCACGGAGGCCAATAAAACGCTTGGCTTTCTATGTTGTAAAAATTGAAAAGCCATGTGAATAAAGTTAACGTCTGCCACGGAGGCCAATAAAACGCTTGGCTTTCTACGTTGTAAAAATTGAAAAGCCATGTGAATAACGTTAACGTTTGCCATGGAGGCCAATACAACGCTTGACTTTCTACGTTGTAAAAATTGAAAAGCCATGTGAATAATGTTAACGTTTGCCATGGAGGCCAATAAAACGCTTGGCTTTCTACGTTGTAACATTAGCATCAGTCCGTGAATCGACATGCTCTTTCTCTCATTTATGCTGCATGCTTAACAGAGAAGCAGCAATTACCAATTTTAGTCTTTGGTTTGACCCGAATACAAGTCTCAAACCCACGATCTATTGCACTCGAGGCGAGCACGCTAACCAGTACACCATTGATGCGGTTAGTTGATATCTAGACGAGTAAACCGATGCAGTTACTGAAAATTGAATAAGATATGTCCATTTTCTATTTTGAAACATGTTCAAAGTAGATACTACGATTGTAACTATCTCAATTGAAGTCAAACGACTTTCTTATTCTACATGTTTATTAGACACCAAAATAGGGTATGCACACAATAAAAGCACTGCTCCTTTACTTAAATTTGTGTCTTAGCCTAATGTTGGATAGTCTTTCATGTCCATTTACATCAATATCCTTTCTTACTAATCAATGGATCAAAAATATTTAGCAAACTCTGGATTTTTACCCTAGTGTTTGTTTGTTTGTTTGATGGTGTTTAACACCACTTTCAACAATATTTCAGTTATATCATGTCAGTTTTATTGGTGGAGGAAACCAGAGCACCCGGAGAAAACCACTGAACTGTGATCACAAGTCACTAACAAACTTTTATTACATAATGTTGTACACCTCACCCTGGTCGAGATTTGAACTCACATCAGTGGTGATAGGCACTGATTGCATAGATAGTTGTAAATCCAACTACCATATTTACTCTAATGATAACCAGAGGCAGACTGGTCATACAGGCATTGCCAGATGGACCTCTCAGATAAGTAAAAAGTGAATGTATTAGACCAAAACGCTTAGTTGGATTTTTATAGTGCAAGCTCTCTGGAACAACAGTCCGTGGTTAGACATGTAGCCCCACTGGCACACATTATCCTGATTCCGAGCCAATCAGTCTTTTCTCTTTCTCCATAATGCTGCATGCTTAGCGAAGAAGCAATAAATACCAATGTAATAGTCTTTGGTCAGTCCACTTGCAGTGATAACCTTTCTCATTACAAAATATAGCATCATTTTGACAATTTTGTGTTTCCTTAAAATAAACCAGAGGCTCTCAAGAGCCTGTATCGTTCACCTGGATATAAACAGATCCAATTGGTCCTATGTAAAAACTATGTCCTGCAGTGGTAGTCATCTTGGAAATTCGATCAACATAAAAAACACAGTTTGTAAAGGACCTTCCAATGATTGATGCACAGTTTAGGTACCGGTTCAATCAGTGCAATAGCTTCAGAGAAGAACATATTTCTGTATTTTCCGCATATGGTCCTGTGTTAATACTATGACCTGTGGCGGCAGCCATCTTGAATTTCCGATCGGCATAAAAAACCCAAACTTTTTAGAGGACCTTCAAATGATCCTCCCTGGGCAGTTTCGTTTCAATTGTTCATGTGGTTTAAGAGAAAAAGCGTTTTGAAACATTTTTTCCCATAGGGTCCAAAGTTAAACTAAGTCCTGCCGTAGCCACCATTTTGAATTTCATATCGGAACAAAAAACGCAAAGTTTGTAGAGGACCATCCAATGGACGTTCATGTACAGTTTGGCTTAAATCATATTTGTAGTTTCTGAGAAGGCATTTGAACATTTTCCCATAGGGTCCAATGTTAATCTATGTCCTGCGGTAACAGCCATCTTGGATTTCTGATCGGCAGAAAAAACATAAACTGTGTAGAGGACCTTGTAATGATCATTCCTGTGAAGTTTGGTTTCAATTATCAAAGTGGTTTCAGAGAAGAAGCGTTTTGAAACATTTTTCCCATAGGGTGCAATGTTAAACTAAGTCCTGCCGTAGCTGCCATTTTGAATTTCATAGCGGAACAAAAAACCT
>MJUT01054861.1:480573-502109 GCA_002080005.1 Gigantidas platifrons
TTTGTAGAGGACCTTCCAATGATCATTCCTGGGCAGTTTGGTTTCAATTGTCCAAGTGGTTTCAGAGAAGAAGCGTTTTGAAACATTTTTCCCATAGGGTCCAATGTTAAATTAAGTCCTGCCGTAGTCGCCATTTTGAATTTCATATCGGAACAAAAAACGTGAAGTTTGTAGAAGACCATCCAATGAACATTCATGTACAGTTTGGCTTTAATCATAATTGTAGTTTCTGAGAAGAAGGCATTTGAACATTTTCCCTTAGGGTCCAATGTTAATCTATGTCCTGAGGTAGCGGCCATCTTGGATTTCCGATCGGCATAAAAAACAGAAACTTTGTAGAGGACCTTCCAATGATCATTCCTGGGCAGTTTGGTTTCAATTGTCAAAGTGGTTTCAGAGAAGAAGCGTTTTGAAACATTTTTCCCATAGGGACCAATGTTAATCTAAGTCCTGCCGTAGCCGCCATTTTGAATTTCATAGCGGAACAAAAAACCTTAAGTTTGTAGAGGACCATCCAATGAACATTCATGTACAGTTTGGCTTTAATCATATTTGTAGTTTCTGAGAAGAAGGCATTTGAACATTTTCCCATAGGGTCCAATGTTAATCTATGTCCTTCGGTGGTGGCCATCTTGGATTTCCGATCTGCATAAAAAACAGAAACTTGGTAAAGAACATTCCAATGGTCATTCATTTACAGTTTGGGTTCAGTCAGGTCATTAGTTTCAGAGAAGAAGATCTTTGAAATTTCAACCAATCAGAGCATATTATTGGCCCTGGCAGCCATGTTGAATATCCGACTGGAACGAAAAACAGAAAATTTGTAGAGGACCATCCAAGGAACATTCCTGCTAAGTTTGGTTCCAATTGGCCAAGTGGTTTCGGAGAAGAAGCTTGAAATGTGAAAAGTTTACAGACGACGGACGCCAAGTGATGACAATAGTTTTACCTGGACAAAAGGTGAACTAACAAGAATTCTGAGAGTACTGTACATAGCAATACATTGTCCGCTACCGGCCGCAAAAATCAGAGGACCTAAAATATTAGAAGTATCACCTTGCAGTGACTAGATTTTAAATTACAAGTTCAAGGGCCACAACTCAGCCAAAAATCATTCGACCGGAACGAAATTCGAACTTAAACTGTAACTCATCTAGATATAGCCACATACTAAATATCAAGTCAATATATCAGAGGACGTAAAAAAAAAAGTCCGGAAAACTTAAAATTTGAACAAAAAATTACAAGTTCAAGGGCCACAACTCAGCCAAAAATCATTCGACCGGAACAAAATTCGAACTTAAACTGTAACTCATCTAGATATAGCCACATACCAAATATCAAGTCAATATATCAAAGGACGTCAAAAAAAAAGTCTGGAAGACTTGAAATTTTAATGTGACGGACAGAACCTAAAACTATAGTCCCCTTCGGCTTTGCCGGTAGGGGACTAAAAACAAAGACAAATCAATTCTTTATCTTTTAATTTTTGTAGATAAATAATTAAGTTAAAGATTGTATTGATGTAAACCTACAGGCGTATATAACAACATTTCCAGGAGTATATATACAAACACCAGCCTTTTTAAAGAAAGAAATAATTGTATGGCAGTCTTGGAAGGCACTTATTTTTTAGGGGTTAGGGGCAATTGTTTTTAACGCTACTTTCAACAATATTTCAGTTATATCATGGTCATCACCTTTATTGGTGGAGGACACTTTGTTTTAACATAAAATTCATTAAACACAATGTACATATACAATGTCAGCAGATTTGTTTTGAAGGAAACCCATGGCACCATCAATATTCAAGTAAAGTGCTCCCTACCATACAACAATTTCTAGTAAAGGCCTACTGTAAATAAATTGCATGAAAAAATAAATAATATTCAAAATCTTTTTTTCTTAAATATTATTGGACTAAATGTACCGTAATATTTTTTAATATCTGTACCCTGAAACAGAAATATTTGATTGGCTCATAGGTCACATGATTAAAATATATTTATATCATCCTGTACCAGTCATAACTCTTTATACATATTATTTTAACATTAATAAAAGTTGGGGCTCAAAAAACAAAGACCTGCAACATATATTTCTTTTTTCTTTTTATTCTTTCACTCATTAATAAAAGTTTGGGCTAAAAAAAGAAAGAAACATTAATTATCTTTTTCATTTTTATTCTTTTACTCTTGAAATAAGTTATAAATAAGATTTAAAAACTAAGATCAAATTAAAGCTTAAGTAATGTACTCTAAAGTTAATATCGTTTGAACAAAAAAGTATAAGGTGTCAAACCACTAATTCACCAATCAGAGCTCAGAACATATACGAAAGTAATCCCTTTTCAAGAAAAAAATTCCTTTCACTTTGTAGTATTGTGAAAACTACTGAATGGAATGGACTAATTAAAATTGACAATTGAAGTTAAATATATAGGGATTATTTTGAGCCCAAATTTGATGGACTTAGTTGCATTTTAATACCTCTATGGAGGATTTGATGCACGACATATAAATACCGGTACTGAGTTTTGGGGGATGACCGAGTAATTTTTAGAGGTGTTTTCCGTAGCCTGGCATTTCACTGCAAGATTTTAAAGATGCCCTGATATTTTGACAGAACGTAGAGGAATCATGTACGTTTCAGAAAATATATGTTTTGGAAAGGTTAAACTTAAGATAAAATGGCCAGACAGGCTCGAAAAAAACACAAATTTAGTAGAAAATGTTAAAGAAATTAATTAGTGGTTTCACACCTTTACATATTCCCGATTTGATTCTAAAAATATAGGTGCTTAAACTGTTTTTACTCCACTTATTTCCTTTATGACGGGCATAATGGTACCAGTACCTGGTCTAGCAAGAGGAATGGAAAGGACAACAAATTTGAATATAATTGTCTCATAATTTGTAGATATTTGAACCTTTTAATAGATCAGTGGATAATTTTTTTGAAAATAGAAAATACATAAGTTGTTACAACATTAAAATATTGAACAGACCATTTAATGAAATGGACTCTTTTGTCTACATTAAAGGGAAGTAACAACTATATAAATGTGAAAAAAGGTGAATAATTTTTGAATCAAGTTGGAAATGTGCAAATTGTCTATTGAAACTTAATTATGTTTGTAAACTTTGCATGTATCTGCTCTTAAGCTATATTACGGAAATTGGAGGAGAAAAACAATTGAACCAAATCTTTGAAACATAAATTTTTTTTGTTAGTTTTGTGCATATTACCGATAAATACAATATTGGTTGACGATTATAAATAATTTAATTTCTACACACAAGATTCAGGTCAAGATCATGGGAAAATATCAAGGTCATTGAAATCTAGTTCAATATACATACAAGCAATTGTTAATAGTTCAACAAGATCCAGTGCCAATACTTTTAACAGATTATGTAATGATACAAAATTTTATGCAAAGAGAAAGCACTTGTATTGTATTGCATTATCGTCCTGAGAAAAAAAAGTAAGATGAAAGTTATGAATAAACACGGAACTATTATGGAAGACGAGCAAAGCTGTAACATTATGAGATGAAGACCTTATCTAACCGTAAGTGATTACTTTAAAGATGGGACAAAAATTTAAAAAAAATATATCTATAAAAAAAATACATTTACAGTGTTTCAGCTAGACTTAAAAATTTTCAGGTCATACTTTGATAATCAAACTAATTTTTATAAATTTCTTCAGGACAATTTGAGAAATAGCTGGACAAATGTCCTGAAACCAGTGCCTAGCTGAATTACTGCATTTATTATTTTTGTTCAATATGAGAATGAAATATTGAAATACTGGTTATAATTATTATATAGAAGAATACATGTTTCTAGTAATATTGCACATTTTTATATTCTTTATAAAGTATTTAGTAAAATCACAATTGAATTAATACACATCATATGAATAAGTCTCTTACTCAGTTCTTTTGATGCCATTTTTTTTATAGTATTTTTCAAATTCAAAGCGTACAAATTCAGTGTCGTCAGACAGAGCAGAATAATGTTAATTTTTTTTTTCAACTTTCATACAACAAAAAATTTAATTTGTTTTAAAGTACATGTATTTATCAGTATTCTAATACATAGTTTTTTTTTTCAATAATAACATCATTTAGGTGAATACATTACATAGAATGCATTAGTTTCTGAAGTAGTGAATTGCAATGTGACTACTTTTGTGTAAACAATGGAATCTCCCAAAGACAAACTTTTACATTCACAAAATTTTCATAATTAAAGGTTAAGAATTAGGCAGCTTGATAAGGGAGATAATTCACTTCAAATCTTAAAGGTCAAGAATTAGACTACTTGACAAGGGAGATAATTCTCTTCAAATCTTCTTTACAACTTCCTCCCAACCTTCATTTCTAGCTGAAGTATCTACTCCTTCTTCAGTTCAATTGCAAAACAAAAGAAAATTTGAATAATTGAGAAATAAATTTCATGGCATAGGTATAAATAAATATAATAATTTTGTGTAGTTATTGTAAAAATTTGTCTCAATGCAATTCAATAATAACAACTAAGACAATCATATAAATATTAAAAATGACTATAAATAAATTTTTGGCAGAAGAAATAAAATACATACACATATAAATACTCTCATATCCTTCCAGGAAACATCTTAATTCTTGAATATGTTATATAAATATGGTAATATGGGTAAGGGTTTCATGCAACTTTCATCAATACTCAGTTAGATATGAAGTTCAACAGTAGAACATTAAAATCCAGATGGTGAAAAATGTCACGTGTCTTAATTTGATATTAAAGGAAAAAGGATAAAAATAGGTGGATATATAGTATGTTTAAAGAAGATTTGCCGAGGCGATGTCAGTGACGTCAATTTAACGTCACATTATTACACATGCAAATCAACGATAATTTTTAGTATCATGCTTGTCAATTGATAACAGATATTATCGTGTGTAAAGATCAAGCGAAAAATTACAAAATCATCAATAAAACATAATATTTTAAAGGAAACAGCTATTACGTCACTGAAAGTACCTGTACTTCATATATAAAATTTAAATACCAATATGTTAATTTACTGTTTTATAAAAAAAAAATGGCATTTCATGATGTTATGATCAGAAATTGTACTCCAATGAAAACTATATTTAAAAAATTTAACATTACATTCTTTGGGCAATTCTTTTGTATTGAAGTAACTAATACAAAGTTCACGAGTATACAAGTTCTCTCTGCATTTTTATGGCGAAAGAGTTTCTTGTTCAGAAATAGCAGTACTGAAAATGTTCTAGATCTTTGGCACATTTTATGGGTCAAATGAAATCTAAACCAACAGATGATGTGATAATGGGAGATAACTGGGATAAACATACATGAGAACATGTGATAATGGGAGATAACTGGGGTAAGCATACATGTTTGTTTGTTTTGTTTGATGGTGTTTAATGCCACTTTCAACATTATTTCAGTTATATCGTGGCAGTCAGTTTTATTGGTGGAGGAAACCGGAGGACCCGGAGAAAACCACTGACCTGTCGCAAGTCATTGACAACTTTATCACATAATGTTGTACACCTCGCCCTGATCGAGATTCGAACTCACAACATCAGTGGTGATAGGCACTGATTGCATAGGTAGTTGTAAATAAAACTACCATACGATCACGGCCATGACAGTCCCTAAACGTACATGAGAACATAAGATTTCAGAACACAAAAGCTGACACTCTTGTTCCAACTTGAGATAATTTTTACTTGACATGCTACGTTAAGATGTTGTACAATCACCTCCTTGAATAATAAGCATACATACATGAAGTCTCTTTTAAAGAATCAAAGATCTAAAAAAAAACATAAAATACAAAAAAATAGGGTCTCTTAAAACATTTTATTTTATTATTAGCTATGACAAACCATATTTTTCGGACTATAAGTCACTTAAAAGTGATCATTTCCCCCCAATAATATATAATTTGCATATAAGCATTAGAAAATATGCAAATTAGATCAAAAGTCCACATAGCCTTATAGTCCATGAAATATGGGTGTCCTGTCATTTTTTTTCGTTAAATTTTTCTAAAACTACATACACATTTTAAGCAAGAAGAAAAATATCATATTTGTAAAAAAAAAAAAAAATGTATAAAAATTGAACAAAGTGACTAGGTACTAGTTACAAAAAACATTTTACTATCACTTACAATATGATTTTTACATTAGATGATGGTATAACCTTACATTGCAAACGATTACTTTATTGCACATGTGTGTAGTTAGAAAATGTTATGTTACCTTTGAATGAGAGGCACACCTTTGCCTGTATCATCATCTTTAAATGAGTGGCCCACTTGAGTTTTTACAGTCCATCTATTTAAAATTCAACAATTTAAAAAAAAACAAATCCTACTTTTTGTTTTACAGTATCACTCTGTACCCTTTTTACACTTCACCTCAAATTGCTTACTTGTATATCTGACACAAATTAAGATCATTCTTAGATAAAAAAAAAAAACAAAAAAAAAACCCATCATAGTATAATTATATCAAATCACAACTAAATATTTTTTTCCAAATTTTTTCCAAAAATAGTATTTGAAATGCTCGTTAAAAAAATGTACAAAAAAATAAATAAATGTACCAGTTGTTGTATTTCAAATAATTTTGACTCAAAAGTTGATGAATTTCTAGTGTTTTGTTTGAATAAAACTGACAAACGAATGCACAGGATATGGCTATAGATGTAAAAGGTAGAAATTTCTTATACTTTTTTAAACAGTGGACAACAGTAAAGCTCTTCTAAATTAAATAATAAAACCAATATATAGGTACAAAATATATTATCAAATATAATAAAAATTTGGTATTAAAGGCATATTGTCTACGATTTTGTTGAAAAATTTTAACTGTCCATAAATGATTTGTTAAAGCTATTATTAAACAGTTATGCTGCAAAAGATACGATTGGTGTTCTTTTTTTGACAAAAAAAGACCCAAAACTATCGTTATCGGGATTATTGTTCAGGATGACAAAAATTCAAAGTGAAAGTAACAGCGCCACCTATAAAAAATGGAAGTTGAGAACTCTCGGTGTTTTAGCTTTTGATGTAAGGAAAATACTGTTAAGATTCAAACACTTCATGATTGTCACGCTCGTTTAATGTTGTTTGAATCTTAATGTTTCGTTGCGTATTCGCCAATAATTCGGTGTTTAATCTTCATTTTATGAAGGTCAGTACGGAAAACGACAATAATTTTGGGTATGAAAAAATACGATGTTCGTAGACAATATACCTTTAATGTTAACTGAAGATTTTCCATAAAAAGGGAGATAACTGTCAAAAATATTTTGTATTAATTTAAATTTAACATTTTCCTTAAAAGTGAAGATAACTTTGTCAAGCTCTATTAAATAAGATATTTCGATAAATACCTTTTGTATTCTAATTGAAGATTTTCCATTAAAAGGGAGATAACCATGCCCAAAAATATTTTGCATTAATTTTACTTGAAAGTTTTCCTTATAAAGGGGAGATAACGGTCTCAAACTCTATTAAACAAGATATTGCGATAAATACTTTTGTATTTAAACAAATTAAACATAAACATTTACAAAACATTTGAAATAGATTATTAATAACTTAAAAGGATCAAATTTAAATCATATGAGAAGAAATTCTAAATCGAGAATCACAAAATGATATTAAAAAATATGGACTATGATATATGAATCAATACATGATATTAAAGAAGTCAGTTTTCGTAAAGAGGATAATATTTTTACTATTTCACTCAAGTACAACTAAACATAAAAAAATATATATTTTTCCTGCCATTAAAAAATTAGAAATGTATCAAATTGTTATCAGCTGTTTGACAATGACATGAATTTTAGAAAATAAACACAAAATACTATCGATATAAATTTCCATTGCTCCGTCACAAAAAATACGACAAAAATAATTTTCTAAGGTTCACTGGATGCAATAAATAGGACGGATACAATAAAATAGGTAAAGGTAGATACTGATTATAAATATCATCTTGAATTAGTTTTGTTTGTGACCATAATAATGTTGCTACACATGTAATTTTGACATGAAGTTTGGACGATGAGATTCATAGTTCTAACTACATGTGAATATAAATAGACTATTTATAACAGAATAACAATCATAATAGAAAAGTATAACTGTAATAATAATAAAAAATTAACAAGTTGTATAAATTATCACATACGTATGTCATCTGAAGTGAAAAGTTAACGACAATAATTTTATACACTGCGTAGAACTAATTCAATGTTTGTTGTAAACCAACATTTTTAAATTTTTAGCTTTACGACAACAATATTATACATTTATTGCATTGATGCGTAGAAAAAATGCCTTGCCTAAATTGTATGCTTACTGTAGGATATTGTTATTAACATTTTAGCTAAAGTGGTGGAAAAAACTGAAATTTCCTGAGAAAACCAGGTACGACTGAAATTTGATCCTGGGGTAAAAATACCACATTGTACCGTATGTTGAACCCGGTGTAAATTTTTCAGGAATACCTACTTCTTTGCTTGAGATGAAGGACAGACACACTTCCTGGAGATCAGGCCTTAAAGGCATAAACCCTTTTAAGTATGATTTGAGTACTCATACTCTAAAAACTGACCAATCAGAACACTGTGTACTATAACTAACCTGTTCTGATTGGACATTTTTGAAGACCTAACAGAAACTGCACCATAAAGATAAAAATTGCTTAATTTGAAAATTTATGAAAATGAAATCCCAAATTATAATTAATGAAATTTAACCTAAAATGATCAAATATATTGAAAATATATATGTCATTTTAGTTCTTCATCAATTTTCTGAACTGTGTTTTTTGTTGTTGATCTGAATAATAATAAACCATAAATATAACATAGCATTTTCTGTTTTAAACATAAAAAAAACCTTAAAATTCAATATAATAAATTCAGGTGATGAAATATCAATTAATTCCATTGTCTTTTAATAATTTGGTCTGTTTTCAAAATTTTCATATTTTGATATTTGAGTGAGCAAATGCTTTTAACAGATATAAAAAGAAAATTTGCAAACAGAATCAGCAGTTTAAAAATGGAAGAATGTTTTCATAGGACATGGATACCCCCACTGTCAGCTATAGCAAACAGGAACATAACTCCAGAGCAGAAAACTTTGAATATTCCAAATTGTACTTGGCCTTCCTTTTATGGTCCCTGACATTGTGTATAAATCTCAAATGCAGGTTGAACAAACATGCAGACATGGGAGACTTAATTCCCCTGATGGTAGCGGTGGGGGCATAAAAAGATTGATTGATTGGTGTTTAACACCAATTTTCAAAAAGATTGATTAATTGATATAGTATAATATATTACTGTCATTAACCTTTCCCCCCATTACAACTATACAGGAACTTTGTTCTGACTGTTTGATTTTGTGATGCCATTTTTCGATACTTCTGCCTCCTTCTTCTTTTTTTCCTCTTCCAACGCCCGCTGCATGTCAGTATAATACTCTAATGCAGTCCTTACAGGATCAATAATATCATTCTGAAAAAATATATAACGAAAATCAATGCTTCTTTCTAAAAATTATCATTATCGGTAATTTGGACACTTATCGTTTGATCTCACCACATGATATCGTAAGTATCAAGGAGCTGGTAATTATCAGTCAGTTTGATGTGTCACACACATTACAATATTATTAATAAAAACAATAATGTCGGTGTTGAAGGTCTTGACATCCATTATCACTAGTGTTGCTACGATATTAGGGATAATGTATATTCTGACATTCAAATCTGCCATTATTCTATATATATTGACCACCAAAAGTAATATTACCAGTCAAATTAATATAATTTAGCCTTGTGCTTTCAGAAGACAAACTTTTTAAATCATTTTTTGTTAAAATTGGACTTATGTACATATTAGGCAGAAATCACAAATTTCATGGAATAACTCCAAAAAAATATTAAAACAACTTATTAGCATAAAGAAACAACTACATTATAGTTCATTTTAATTGAAGAAATTACTATTCTTGGTCTCATCTTGAATGGAGGACGGCTGAATATGATCACGACCAAGATGGTCCTCTTCTTGGATGAGATTGTAACAAAGTGTTCTTTCCACCCGTGTATTCTTTCCAGAGGACAAGTTACACTACTGTATAATTTCCAGAGGAATTATTGCACTAGGTTATTTTTTCCATGCTAACCCTAACGCTAACTGGAAATTCTACAGACCGGATTAAAAGTATGCTTAAAGAATCACCAATTATATTTTTGGGTCATATTCTCAAGATGACAGTTCTATGAAAGTAAGCGAGTGATTGTTGCTTAATGCCAAATGAGCAATTTTATTTTGAAGTTATATCATAGCGAGAAAAGGCTTTGGTTTGACCAGACTAGGACTCAATCCCAAGATCTACCACACTCGAGGCGAGTATGCTAACCAGTACACCACAGATGTGGTTCAGTTAATTTGAATGAAAACAAGATGAACTGTGAGCTAATGCTCACTTATGATACCCTCGCAAATATAAGATTTCTGTCATCAATAGTTGCTGAGAAAAATATCTTGGGATGGATGGAAGGACGGACAGAGGTAAAACAGTATACCACCCCCTCCGGTGGAGCGGGAATATAATGACTAACTTGCATGTAACTGTACTAAGTGAATTTTTTTTTTTTTTGCTTAACACCAAGTGAGCAATTTTTCAGCCATATCATGGCAAGAACAACTTATATTTTGCTCCAAACGGACACATAATCCTAATTCCATTCCATTCTATTCCAACCAGTCTTTGCTCTTACTCCTTAATGTTGCATGCTTAGTGAAGAGGCAGCAAATACCAATTTTATAGTCTTTGGTTTGACATGACCGGGACTCAAACTGATGACCTACCGTACTCAAGGCGAGCACACTAACCATTACACCACCGATTTGATCCAGTTTATGTAAATGAAAATATTTAACATACATGTAAATGCTACAATTTTTACATCCTCCACGTTTCATTGCAACGATTCAGGAAATATTCCCACCATTTTGTTTGTTCGCTTCATTTGTACTTACCTCAATCACAGGGAAGAGTTGTCCTAATGCTTCAAACAGGGGAAGTAATGCAAACTTAATAAAGCCTATTTGTGATGATGATTTAGTTACTTGTTCCCTGTCCATAAATGGTGCTACTGGTAAACCTTCTAGCTTTTCTATGTCACTCTACAATTAAACATTATATAAATACTAGAAAAGGGAAAATATATAGATATTCACAAATGTGTTTAACGATGAAAATGTGTAAAATATGTAGAGGTACAATCTTTTTATGTTTCCTTTTCTGCATTAAAATTATTTAAAAATTGATAATATCCTGAAAAAAATTAATTCACATATATAATCATGAATTTTATTTGTTGAAAATGTGTCTTATTTTGTTCAAACAGAAATTAACCAGAGGCTCATTAAGGACACTGTAACTCTCCTGGTAATTTCGTATTATTTAAAACTCTTTAATGACATAGATTTGGAATCTATTTACATACAAAAACTTGTTTTTACTAGATGGGATAAGAATGAAGAAAAGAAATATAATTGCATGTTAGTTGGTGTATGCTATTTTGTCCTCGATTCTCAGAGGCCCTGGATAATTGACATGGTATCAAACAATGAGCATAAAATCTTACAAATACTGTCATCAATGTGGCCGTCATAAAACAAAATAATTCATACACATATCAAAACTACAACATCCTATATACTACAATATAGTCAAGTAAAACAAGGATCCTTAATTGTACCCCTATTTGTAATTCCATTCCCAAATATGGACCATCATGATCGTATGGTAGTTGAATTTACAACTACCTATGCAATCAATGCCTAATATCACCACTAATGTTGTGAGTTCGAATTCCACTCATGGCGAGTTGTACTCTATACAATATTATGTGATAAAGTTTGTCAGTCGGGTACTCCGGTTTTCTCCACTAAAAAAACTTACCACCACGATATAACTGAAATATTGTTGAAAGTGAATAGTGCTTCATTCTAAATATGATTACACTGTGAAGACCTTTTACCTGGTTAAAAAATTGTGAATATGTGAAGACCTTTTACCTGGTTAAAAAATTGTGAATATGTGAAGACCTTTTACCTGGTTATTAAATTGTGAATATGTGAAGACCTCTTACCCGGCTAAACAATTCTTGTAACATTTATGTGAATATGTGAAGACCTTTTTACCTGGTTAAAAAGTTGTGAATATGTGAAGACCTTTTACCTGGTTAAAAAATTCTTGTAACAGACATTCAAGCCAAGGTTCAGCGACATCCAAAGGTCGGCATTCATTAGATATATCTGCTATTTTAAGTAGGACCATTAACAACTGAAGATACAACACACAATAAAATAAAAATGGCTAAAAAATCACAACAAATGACTAAAGCTAAAAAAGAGAAAGAGGAAAATTAGGTACAAATCATTATCGCTTTATAATTCTATTTTAATTTGCATACAGCCTTTGCCTTAATATTTTTCATCTACTCGCCCGAAAGCCAAATTTAGAAAAAAAATTGATTTATTCAAACAAATTCTTTCATAATTTTCACTTTTCCCGGGCTTTGGGCAGGTGGGTTAGTGGTAAAGACTGGGCATATTGCTTTTTCCTTGCATTTCATTGCACAAAACAGCAAAATTTGAAAAGTTTACACATAAATAATTCAATTTGTATCACAATTTGTAATTCATTTAAAAATAATGGGATAATACATCTGTTTTAAAAGCATTACAAAGAAATTCAGGGAATCAGAAAAAAAATACAAGAAAAAAACAATAAACTGGTAGGAAAGTCCACAAAAAAGTGGAATGCTAACGTTAAAGACAAGTCACAACCAGAATATTATATTGCACAAGCTTGACAGTGTAATTAATATTCTGTGAAAGATAATATTCTTCTTCTACCAAATACTGACTGCCTTCACAAGTTGAAGATTATGTCAGTATTTGTGCAATAATTCTGTTACTCTATATCTTCAGTCATATATAATTATGTACACATATGTGCAACAACTATTTTGACCCATTTATAAAAAATAATAATGCCTGTACAGTTAGATAAGAGGACAGAGTAAATAAACGTGAGAGAATACCGAAGGGGCAGTCAACATACACTTGTCATGTTATCTGGTTTAATTGTAAGAATCAATTAACTGATCGTCACTTCTCTAACAGATAGCTAGCCTACATTGTAAGATAAAGAGAATATGGTGATACAGCTGTCATGTTGTTGGGGTTAATTGGAATGGCTGTTTCAGAGAAAACATTCATATTTTCTTATTGCTTTTTTTTTGGTAAAAAAACCCTCCTAATAGTACTTGTAATTCATCAAGAGTGTGGTTTAAATTGTTGCAAAAATTGAGAACTAGTTGTATCTATTCACTACTAGAAAATATAAATCTGGCAAATTGTAATTAATTTCCCGTAACTAACAGAATGTTAAACTGATATACATCACATGACTAAAGAGATATCTATCTTACAGTAGGCATTTAACAATATTTTCTAAAACTTGATCATGAATATTAAACAAGATTTTAGTTGCATACTTTGGAACAGATTTCATTTACAATATAAAACAATGAATAACTTTCAACAATTCCTGTTATATAAAAAAACATTTCACGTCCTCGTGGCCATGTGACTTTCAACATGTATCGTAAAGAATTAAAATGTGTAATTAAACCCATTAAATCATCAATCAAATTCAAGAATAAAGAGCATTTGCTGTCCAACTTTTACTGCATGTTTGCCATTATCTGAATAACAATAAAAAAACAAAAAACACATAGATATCGGAAAGTATACATAGCATATTTCTGGAATAACCTTCATCATAATATCATAAAATTGATTAATTAGCCAACAAAATTATTGAAGAAAGAGCATTCTGGGAATTGTTTAACGTAAAATATGGAAAGGGACTGGTTGAAAACACAATAACGACTGAGCAGTGAGCTATGGCGTAATGTCAATAAAAGATTTAGTACCAGTAAACAGAAAGAGACAACTTAAGCATGATCAGTCATGTCAGTTTCTGTCATTCAAACGACACATGTTTCACCTATTACATTTTATAAGGTTTTTTTTTCATTGCCATTTTTGATCTCAAAATTAAAAAAATGAAAGGGTTAACATGAAGAATAGTGCCAGGACATTAACATACACCTGTAATTACAGAAGATATCCACGTAACTGTATAAACATCTAACAATATGAGTCAGTCAAAATCAATCAACTGAATTTTTAATTAGGATGACACCAAGTAATCCTCTCCTTCCTCTTACGCATTAATGCTGAGTGCTCTGTGAAGTAACAACAAATATCACCTTTAAAAAACTTTCGTTCCTGAATCCAAGATAATCTGTAATTGAGGTAAACGTAACTAACCAATCTATCATTGAGGTGATTCAACCAGGTTCAAGACAATTGCACAGAAATTAAAATTGATACTAGCAACCCTAAATGGTTCTTATGCCATACTTTGAAAAGATATTTTTTAAGTATCAACAAGGCTTCTTAAGGAGTCAAAATCCCAAAATACATTTGTCTAAATTTTTCTTCTTCAAAACATATAAAACAGTAGCAAAATCTGGCAATGGTCTACACTAACTATATTAAAAGGAAAATAAAATGAAATATAAGCTAATAAAAAGGAAAACTAAAATAAAAACCAAGATAAAACAACAAACTGTAACACAATAAAAAACAACACTGTGTTTGCCTTCACCAACCTGGTTAAAGAATTCCATTAATAAACAATCTAACCAAGGCATAGCTACATCCATAGGTCGTGCTTCGTTAGATATGTCAGAAACTTTCATTAATATCATCATCATCTAAAACATTAATCTGCATTTATAGACCACTAAAATGATATTCCTTTTCTAGTGTTTACAGAGTGTTAGGATAATGCAAGTTTTGTACAATAATGTTGCTTGTCTTCATATTGGTTTCCCACTATAACAAAGTGAAAATAAAGGGACATAACCCTAGAAAATACAAAGGGACATAGCTCGAGAAAAATATAAAGGGACATAGCCCTAGAAAATACAAAGGGACATAGCTCGAGAAATATATAAAGGGACATAGCCCTAGAAAATATAAAGGGACATAACTGTAGAAATGTAATTTATTGTTTATTGATTATGGTAGTAAACAAAAATATATGAATAGGATTATAGCTGTGTAGCATTCACCAAAGTAACAATATTTCTAATATAAAATAACAAATACAATTTTTCTATACCAAATTTTCTGAGGATAAATATTCAATGAAAAATTTTGTTAAGATAATTTTCATATACACATAATAATGCATTATCTCATATTTTCCTTAAAAACATTTACTACCCAATATAATCACAATACAGAATATTTGCATGGTTGACCCCAATTTGAAATAAATTATAAAAAATAAAATAATTAATTTTTACTTAAAAATAACGGAAATAGCAATAAATAGAAAACTATCATAACAAAATTCAGTTGTTCATTTCAAATGGAAATGGGGTGTATTTCTGATATGAAGAAGTGACCTTTAAAGTCCTATTTATGCCCATATGTAAAGTAGGAGCTAACTCATACTCATGAGGTATGATTTGTGATGATCTTTTACCCTTGTTTTTTTCTGTACTCCACTCAGAAAATACTCTTAATACTCACACCTTCAAGGACATTTCTAATTTTTTAATAGACTCCTGTAAATAGAACATGTACTAGATGACCTAGTTTATGAACCTTACCAGTGCTTTATGATCTTTGTTGCTAAAGTCAAATGAAGGAGTACATGATTTAAAATTGTTGAGTATTTCATTATGTTTAGCCATATCTGTAGCTAAAATACATCTGAAATGAAAAAAGAGTAACGTTGAATGAAATTAAAACAAACAAAATGTTTTGATGTTTCATAACCCACAATTTGAGAAGTAGGTAGGCAGGAATAGGTAGATAATTTATTTGTTTGCTTCAATTAAATGCCAAAAAAGACATTTTTGTAGTAAAAACAGTACAAAAATAGCAACATTTTCAATAAAACTGATAAAATGTTTTTGCTATGATCGATTTTGTGGGATGGCCTGTAAGTTTGGTAATTTATTTGAAAATTTTTGTTTGCGTTGAAATTTAATATATACCTTCAAAACATGAAAATGTCGTTTGGCGAGATTCGACCAAAAACATGTATTTTCGTTGTTTTTTATGAGAAGCTCGTCTCCCAGCATCATTAAATATGGCACTGATGTTTACACTTCAGCATGAGTTTGAACTCTCAACACTTCCTTCAATTCCATCCAACGGTCGTGTTAGTGGCTTATGTTAATTCTTGTTTTATTATAATATGCTAAAACTTCTTTCCCGTTTCTTTTTCTAGCAGAATCAGCTAATATTTTCGTTATGATCGGGTGCATGTTTCCCATCGGCAGATATTTTATTTCGACAATAACAGACTTTGTGCATGCGTAGTAAAAGGTTACCTAAGGTCATATGAATAGGGGTGTAAAAAATATCTGAACAAAAAAAAATCACCAACCTGAAACTTGTAAAAACTCATATGCCAACAACATTAAAACAATTGTGAAACGATCCCTAGCCTGTAGTTGAGTGGTACTCTTTACTTCTTATCCTAATTCCAAGCCAATCAAGCCCTAGCCTGTAGTTGAGTGGTACTCTTTACTTCTTATCCTAATTCCAAGCCAATCAAGCCCTAGCCTATAGTTGAGTGGTACTCTTTACTTCTTATCCTAATTCCAAGCCAATCAGTCTTTGCTCTTTCTCCTTAATGATGCATGCTTAGCAGCAAAGCAACAAATACCAATTGTATAGTCTTTGGTTTGACCTGACCAGGAGTCTCATACGCACAATTAAAGTGAACACGCAAAACATTACACCACTAATGCAGTTTATCCAATAAGAGAGTTTTACCATAGGTGTTCAGGGCTAGAAATTAACTTTTTTCACCACAAGCAAAACTTTGCTAGTTGCAAACAAATCAACTAGCAAGCATACTGATCCGACTAGCAACAAAATTTAAAGCAAAATTTATACTTCAGTCCCTCTCTCTGGGCTTTACATAGGATCAATATAGATACTTGTGCTTGTCCCTAATATCAATTACAAGACGTCATGTATCTGATCAAATAAAAGTACTAGTTTACATGTTTGTATTTGTTTCATATTCAATTCTGAATGCATGGTTTTTACAACTATCAAAATTCTGCTAGTAATAATTTTATGGACTAGCAAAATAAAGGCAAATTAAAATTTCAACTAGCAATTTGCCTGAGTGCTAGTGTTAATTTCTAGCCCTGGTGATGATTTCATATTATATTTACCTAATCATTCCTTCTCGTACCCTTTTGTATTGGTCCTTAGAAAAATTCCTCATTATATTGCAATTTCTTTTTTCTAAAATCTCAAAACCAACTGAGCAATGATGATTTTCTAATGGCGAAATATCATTATATCTTAAAGCTAATTCAGTCTTGGCATTTATCTGAAATATACAACAAAATGCACTGGTTAAATACGTGTAGCAGGTTGATGATTTCATCAACGGAAACGTGATACCTTCTTTGATACAGGGCCACTGTGGTCATGATCATGTGGTTGTTGGATTTACAACTACATATGCAATCAGTGTCTATCACCACTATCATGGTGAGGTGTAATCAATACAACGTTATGTGATAAAGTTAGTGTCTTGGTGGGACAGTTGTTTTTTTTTGGAACTCCAATTTCCTCCATCAATAAAACTGACCGCCATGATATAACTGATATATTGTTGAAAGTGGCATTAAACACAACAAGATGAACTGTGAGCTAATGCTCACTTATGATACCCCCGCTCTTCGGCAAACAGGAAGTAGGAATCTGACAGGTAAAAAAACGCTTCCCGCGATATGGGGTACCTGTATGAGAAGCTTGTGACCAAAGATCAGATTTCTACCATTAATAGTTGCCGAGAAAAATGCGACGAAAAATGTGCATATACATGTATGTTAAATGTGTATAAAAATCCACAAAGTCGGCAAACAGGAAGTAGGAATCTGATGGGTCCAAAAATGTTTCCCACGATATGGGGTTCCTATATGAAGCTTGTGACCAAATATCAGATTCCTGTCATCAATAGTTACTGAGAAAAATGTAACGAAAAATGTGCATATATGTTCAATGTGTATAAAAACCAACTAAGTCGGCAAACAGGAAGTAGGAATCTGACAGTTCCAAAAATGCTACCCACAATATGGCATACCTATATGAAGCTTGTGACCAAATATCAGATTTCTGCCATCAATAGTTACTGAGAAAAATGTGACGAAAAATATCTTGGACGGACAGACAGAGGTAAAACAGTATACCCCCCTCCCCCTTCGGGAAGCGGGGGTATAATAAACCTAACCAAACCATCACAGGAAGAGCAATACCTACATTGAGACAAAATAGCATTTTTATTTCAGCTGGCAAAATGCCATCATTCAGTTCACTTTTATATCTTCCCCTTTGTAATAATCAAAACTGTATCAGCCAAGCCATACTCTCAATCCAAGATGGCTATCATCACAACAAAAAATTCATGAAATTGCGGAAACTACTACCATAAATATTTGACTTTTGATTGTTATTCCAGAAACACGTCATATATACTTAATTAGATATCTACATATATTTATTATATTAGAATTGGCTACATGATAATTGGATATTAATTGTTTTTATGTTAAATCTGTATTTCTGCAGTATTTATTGATCACGTAAATCAGACTTATTTGTGTGGATACTTCGAGTTGTCTCCCTTCTAACTGCATGGTTGATGAAAAACAATATGGTTGATAATTGGGTAGGTCATACAAGATACATTTTGTATGACTGCCTAAGTTCACTGTACAATTTATGTGTAAATCAAATATGATTATCCAACATTTGCATACTTGGACCTATTTCCAGTGGGGCCGTCACGGTTGTGATCGCATGGCAGTTGGATTTACAACTACCTATGCAATCAGTGCCTATCACCACTAACGTTTTGAGTTCGAATTTGCTCAGGCGAGGTGTACTAGATACAACATTATATGATAAAGTTTGTCAGTGACTTCGACAGGTTGGTGGTTTTCTCTGGGTGCTCCTGTTTCCTCCACGAATAAAACTGACAGCCACGATATAACTGAAATATTGTTGAAAGTGGCACTAAACACCAAAATCCTAACCCCCCCTTTCCATGCCATCATTCAAAATCCAGACAATTACCTGGAATTTGTATCTTTGGCCATTGTGGAATCAATTTGTTTCGTTTGAATAGTAAGAGCATTACTGAGAGGTACGAGGTGTTGACATACGAACACATACAGTAAAAGGCCACTCATGGGAACCTGAAAATGTGGCCTTCATGAGCAGTTGCCCTTTATATACAGGTTAAAATTACAATGTATATGCAATATTCATTAATGGGAAAAATGAGACTGCTCCTTTGTAGACAGTGATTTGCTCTAAAAATGTACCCTTTAAAGCAGGGTTGACTGTCTTCATTCATAAAGCTACACATGTCACCTGGATTTGTCAGTAGTTTTAGAGTGCTTGTCAGTAGTATCTTTTGGCCATTATGGAATCATTTTTGTTCTTTTGAATCATAAGAGACTTATAGAGGGATACGAGCAGTTGACATATGAACACATTTGCATATATTTAGACAATATAGGTATGGTGTCTTTTTATATGAGATTTACTTGGATGAGGCTAAGAAACAGGGGTATTGCGAGGCTCTGCCGAGCAGTCCCCCTGTTTCGTGTCGAATACAAATAAATCTCATAGAAAAAGACACCATATCTATATTGTCTTTATACTGCAATACTATATTTTTTTCTCACTTTTTCTATATAAAAAAACAAAAAAAATTTGTATTCCCCATCATGGGTCCCATTTAAATAAAAGGCTGTTGGCCACTGGTCCCCCGATGCCAAGGTTATATCGTAAGATTAAATTTTGAAACTACTGTAAACTAGAGGTTCAGGTGAGCTTGTATCACTCACCTGACTTAAATAATTCTGAAAGGGGACCACCCAAGGACCATTTTGAAGTAATAAAAAAGGGGAGTAACTCTGGTTAGATTTGTTGAAAAATCATCATTATCGAACTTGACCTAGATATTCACGAGTTACACTTGCATACCAAACCTAGTTTCAATCTGACTTTTTGTTCACAAGTTATAATTTGGAAACCAAAAAGTTAGCAATTTTGAAGAATAAAAAGGGATGTAACTCTTGTAAGATTTGTCGAAAAATGATCGCTATCAAACTTGACCTAGATATTCATGAGATACACGTACGTACCAAACCTAGTTTCAATCTGACTATTTGTTCCCAAGTTATCATCTGGAAACCAAATATTTAGCAATTTTGAGGTATAAAAAGGGGCACAACTCTAGTAAAAATTGTCGAAAAATTGTCAATATAGAACTTGACCTAGATATTCATAAGATACACTTACATGCCACACCTAGTTTCAATCTGACTTTTTATTCACAAGTTATCATCTGGAAACCAATTCGGGATACACAGACGAAGTATAAAAAGGGATGTAACTCTGGTAAGATTTGTCGAAAAATGATCACTATTGAATTTGACCTAGATATTCATGAGATACACTTACATACCAAACCTAGTTTCAATCTGACTATTTGTTCCCAAGTTATCATCTGGAAACCAAATATTTAGCAATTTTGAGGTATAAAAAGGGGCACAACTCTAGTAAAAATCGTCGAAAAATTGTCAATATAGAACTAGACCTAGATATTCATAAGATACACTTACATGCCACACCTAGCTTCAATCTGACTTTTCATTCACAAGTTATCATCTGGAAACCAATTCGGGACACACAGACGAAGTATAAAAAGGGATGTAACTCTGGTAAGATTTGTCGAAAAATGATCACTATTGAATTTGACCTAGATATTCATGAGATACACTTACATACCAAACCTAGTTTCAATCTGACTATTTGTTCCCAAGTTATCATCTGGAAACCAAATATTTAGCAATTTTGAGGTATAAAAATGGGCACAACTAGTAAAAATCGTCGAAAATTTGTCAATATGGAACTTGACCTAGATATTCATAAGATACACTTACATGCCACACCTAGCTTCAATCTGACTTTTCATTCACAAGTTATCATCTGGAAACCAATTCGGGACACACAGACGAAGTATAAAAAGGGATGTAACTCTGGTAAGATTTGTCGAAAAATGATCACTATTGAATTTGACCTAGGTATTCATGAGATACACTTACATACCAAACCTAGTTTCAATCTGACTATTTGTTCCCAAGTTATCATCTGGAAACCAAATATTTAGCAATTTTGAGGTATAAAAAGGGGCATAACTCTAGTAAAAATAGTCGAAAAATTGTCATTATCGAACTTGACCTAGATATTCATAAGATACACTTACAT
>MJUT01054861.1:528392-540579 GCA_002080005.1 Gigantidas platifrons
AAGTCAGTTTACAATAGTAGGGTTAAAACCTCTTTGAGTCGTAAGTCAGTTTACAATAGTAGGGTTAAAACCTCTTTGAGTCGTAAGTCAATTTGCAATAGAAAATAAAATCGTTGGAGCATACTAAAATGATTTAAAAGAAAATGCATGTCCAGAAATCAAACCACTACACAAATGCTAAACAGCATAAAAATTAAATGTATCTAGTGTAAGCAAGTCTAAAAAGATAGGTCTTCACTTCTTTCTGGAAAAGTTCAAAGGACTGTTCATTTTGGATGTTGGATGGAAATCCATTCCAGAGACTTGAAACTGATACATCGAATCTGCGCTCCCCATAGGTCTTGGTACGCACACTGGGTTTTTTAATAGTCACAGAGTTCTGAGATCACAGTGTACGATTTGGTTCATAGCGCTGAACAAGATTCTCAAGATAAACTGGAGCGCGATCGTGTATTGCCTTGAAAGTATACATTAATATTTTGTATTGGCATCTATATTTCACAGGAAGCCAGTGCAAAGATACAAGAACAGGTGTTATGTGTTCATATCGGCGAGTTTTTGTAATGAGGCGAGCCGCCGTATTTTGCAAACGTTGAAGTTTAGCAATGTTGTTATCGTTTATGCAATACAAAAAGCATTCCCATAGTCAAGACGAGAGGTTACTAGCGACGCAACTAAGGTTTTACAGGCGTTGGTTGTTATATATGGTCGGATTCGTCCAATACTTCTTATTTGAAAATAACATGATCTGGAGATTTCGCTAACCTGTTTTTCCATGGACATTGTTTTGTCGAAGTACATACCTAAATTTTTCACGAACGCAGCGTCATTGACAACACAACCATCAAATTCTAAGAAACAGTTCGAAAAGTCTTTTGGTCGGTGTTTTGGAACAAAAACAATCAGTTCGGTTTTATCTTGATTGATCTTCAACAGATTTGATCACATCCATGAGCTAATGTCTGACAAACAAGCCTCGAAATGTCTGGATACTGCATTCCAATTATCAATGGGCTTAATGACTTGGTAAACCTGACTATCATCTGCATAGCAGTGGTAGCTCATTTTGTAGAGCTTACAGATCTCGCCGATAGGCTTCGAAAACATACAATATATCCGCGGCCCCAGAACAGATCCCTGGGGTACACCATATTTCAAGTTAAAACTTTCAGATTGTACACCATCTATGGAAACGGATTGAGTTCTGTTACTTAGATACGACTCTATCCAGGATAAAGCATCACCTGATATTCCGTACGAATACTGAAGACGTTTAAACAGAATAGAATGATCGATGACGTCAAATGCGGCAGATAGATAAAGCATTACCAGTACTGCACATTTGTTGTCATCTAAAGCTGTTACAATATCATGGTGAACTCGAAGAAGTGCGGTCTCTGTCGAATGTCTTGGACGGTATGCAGATTGAACGCAGTCATGTAAATCGTTGGAATCCAAATGCTACTGAAGACGAATTGATACAGCTTTTTCCAATACTTTGGAGATGAACGGCAAGTTCGATACCGGCCGACAGTTTTTAAGTTCTTCAGGATCCAAGCCTCGTTTTTTTATCAACGGCCGCACAAGAGCCTTTCTAAACAATGGTGGCACACGTGACTCCATGAAAGATTTGTTAATGATATCCGTGATAACTGGCAGCAATGAATCAAGACAGGGTTTCAAGAGAAATGTAGGGATCGGATCAAGTTCACAAGATTTAGATGCAGACTTTAATACAATTTTCCGAACCTCTTCCATCGAAACAGGGTCGAACACAAGTAACTCATTTCCACAATATTTGATATCGGCTCTCACTGGATCTACGTTGTTAGTATTGGCGTCATTGGCAGAAATCAATTTACTTCGAATGTTTTCAATTTTTCCCACAAAATATTCTCCAAATCGATTTGAAAGTTCATGACATCCATAATTTGATGGTAAAACCATTTCATTTTTATTGCCCATCAAAGAGTTTGCGAGTTTGAAAAGTTGTTTCTGATCATAACCGCACTCTTCTATTTTCGTGGAATAATAATTCCGCTTGGATTGTAGAAGCAATTTGTTGACATAATTGCGTTTATTGCAATAAATCTGCTGGTGGACCGTCAATTTCGTTTTCTGCATAGTTCGTTCAGCTTTGCGACGATCTCGTTTCGCTTGACGCAATTCGTCGGTATACCATTTTGTATTCGGGCGAATAGATATCACTTTATTTTGCGGAGGAGCATGTTGATCAATTATAGCACTCAGCTTGATATTATACTTTTCAACTAAATTGTCGACACTTCCTTCGGGATTTGACAAGGAGTCTGATTTTTCAATGTCGCTGATTAGATTTTCGACCTCTACGTTTCTGAAATTATGATACGTCAGAGTTTTTCTTTGCCTCGACGGTTTCGATATATCAAGATGTGACAATAAAGCGAAATGATCCCGTGTTGCATTACCTTTGTTGTCAAAAAGTCATAGATCTAGAATGTCGGGCGCATCAGTCAACAGTTTACTGTCTTCTTTCGTAATTACTACGTCAAGTGTATGACCTTTAACATGAGTAGCACCGAAAGCATGTTGCTTAAGTCCATGTTCATTTAGGATTTCAAGGAAGGTCTTAGCATCTTTGTTGTTGATGTCGTCAAGATGAAAATTGAGATCTCCCATGATAACTAGCTCATTTGACGTTGACGAAATAATGCTAAGAAACTCTGACCATTCTTAAAAAATATCACATTCTTCAGACCATTTTGACTCGATGGGGGTGGTCTGTAGATAACAAAAAGTCTGAAACAAGTATTGTTCATACTGACTATTCTGTCGATGAATTCGAAATGGGAAAAAGTGTCGATGTTTGATGGCGATTTCAATGAAAAACAGTCATTAAAATTATGGCTACACCTCCTCCTCTTTTACCATCCCTCGATACATGTTGTATGCTGTACCCGCTTGGAATCATTTCGGACACAATATTGTTATCAATAGATGTCCCGAGCCAAGTCTCTGTTAGGGCTAGGATGTCAACGCTGTGTGATTGGATGAAATCATCGATGGCTAGAGTTTTTTTCTACAGTTCAAAGTAAATAAATTCGCTTGTTTTTGGGCAGGTTTCCTTACTGGAATATGCACAATGTTTGAATAATTTACTATTGAAGAGGTCATAGATTTTGCATTACGAGTTTGTAGAATTGTTGGAATACTACATTCAGTTTCTAAATGAGGTGGACATAGAGTACTTTTGTCACTCTGCCATATCAGTTGAGCAAAATTACTGAAATTAACCCCTGCCTGACACATAGGTTGAGTACTTCTACCTATCGAAATAACAGTTGATATAGGACAGACAAAATTTCGGCCTGCTTTAGTTCCACGTCGTGTACGACGTGCAGGTTTTAAATTGTAAATACCTTGATCAGCGAATGTTCTGGATTTATCGACGGATGAACTGTATTTTGATAATTGTTTACCCATTACCTGTTCACACCTTAATAGTATTTGGTTCATGGTTGATTAGTCACAAGTAAATCCAAGTGTAAAAAAATAAACAATCCTTATCTTCCTTTTCAGAATTAATTGAGAAAAAAATTGTTAACGTCACTAAAATATGTTTCCAATTCCACACTTGTATAGCGAAAATGGAAATGAAATGTTCATTAATAAAGGCACAGTTTGCAATAATTCAACACTGTAGTTGGGAGCTGCCATTAGCGCTAACCACTACCCAAAATGTGTTCTCCTGTACCTACAACCAATTATCAATTGTCAAGTTCAAGGATGATAGCAAAAAAAAATCTAGTGCTAAGAAGAATATAGCAGGTCTTATATATAAAACAGTGTTTCACCAGTTTTTGCCTTAATTTTTTTCACCTACTCACCCGAAAGCCAAATTTAGAAAATTTTTCTATTTATTCAAACATATTCTTTTCTAATATTTATATGTTCAAATCCAGTTTTACTTGTCCTGGGCTTCGGGCAAGTGTGTTAGCGCAAAGACCGTTTCACTAAACGATCATTTATCAAAGTCAAGTTTGAAGATGATAATAAGCATGAATTGAAAGAATGTATCCAAAGGACACTGATGCCCCTGCCTCCAGCTAGTGTAGTAAACAGGTATTTTTCGGCAAATCAAGCGAAAAAGTAGCCAAGCTTGAAATCAACGTTGGTCTTGCTTTTATGGTCCTTGACCTTGAGTATAAACTTAAAATGATTTGCTTACGGAGAACTTCAGGTATTGAGTGGAAATCACGTGAATTCTGTAGACTCTTAGCGACGGAGCCAAAAAAAGTATGTGTTATGAATATTATAGCAGGTCATATATAAAACACAATTATTCAAACCGTACATGCTTCTCTGTACGACCAATTCATTAAAAATTATCTTTATTCCGTGCCAAGATTTCTCATTTAGATTAGAGATAAAGAGTAATCATCCCTTGGAATTACAGCTACTGTACAAACCAATTTACTTCCTCGTTATTTGTAAAACGTTCTTATGTCATGTGACAAAAGCAAAGCGAAAGGACTTTATTGTGCTGACACTATAATAATAATTCTTCATTTACAGAAATTAATCAATCTAAGTAAGCTAAAAGCCTAATGTTACTGATTGAAACAAATCGTAACATATTACCAAAGGATCATGTTAATATATTTTTGCGTGCATTAAAAGATCAACTAATCTTTCTGTCGCTATTCTTCTCGATAAGTAATTACATTGTAATTCATAAAAAAACGAACGAATGAACGATTTTCATATCTAAATAACGCTAACTACAAACTGTTTTCTAATGATATTTTTCTTGTTTTGATCAAAAATTACATGGCAATTCTTAAAAAAAACCTAACGATTGAACGATTGCAATTCTAAATAACGCTAAATACAAACTGTTTCTTCTAATGATATTTTTGTCGTTTTGATCAAAATGTATTGAAACAAATATTGAATCACTATAAAAATACTTATAAAACATTTACCAATGACTGACGCTACGGTAATTTTTTGGTTTTTCATTTTATTATTTTATAATATTATTCCATTAGCTGTGGGATATTATAAAAGTTTTACAAATATATATTGAATCCTTACAAATTATTTATCTAAACCTATTTCCTAGGGAATTATTATTAAAAACTCGTTTGGAATTGACATTTATGAAAATTCTCTTTAAACCACATTCTGAAAGAACATCTTTCAATTTTATTGCAGAGAGTGAGTCACTGAGTGATTGTTTTTTAATGCCAAATGAGCAATTTTTCATCTACATCATGGCAAGTACATGTTACATTGGTGAGATAATGATGATGTCCGCTTTGTACTAGACCAATCTAGATTTTTATAGTGCTAGCTCACTGAAACGACAGTCTGCTGGTAGACATGTCACTCCACTACGACACATACTTATTCCACGTCACCCAGTCTGAGCTCTTTCTCTTTAAGTCAATGCTGCATGTCTAAGAGGAGAAGCAGCAAATACCAATTTAATAATCTTCGCTTTGACCAGACAAGAGCTCAAACACAGCAAATACCAATTTAATAATCTTCGCTTTGACCTGACAAGAGCTCAAACACAACAAATACCAATTTAATAATCTTCGCTTTGACCTGACAAGAGCTCAAACACAGCAAATACCAATTTAATAATCTTCGCTTTGACCTGACAAGAGCTCAAACACAGCAAATACCAATTTAATAATCTTCGCTTTGACCTGACAAGAGCTCAAACATTACAATCTATCACACTAGGAGCAAGTGTGCCAACCATTATTACCCTGGGGCCTTGATGCTGTTAAAAGATTGATGGAAGTGGTGTTCAATGTCACCAATAGTCGTTAATTCACTTGTTACTGTATTTATTGTTGTGATCAGTAGAGTATTAGAACTAAAAAAAAATATGCATATTTAGTTCTTACTACATTTTGTATGTCTTTACCTCAATATTAAGATTAGAGACGAGCTTTAAATCTATGTACATTTTACCTCAATATTAAGATTAGAGACGAGCTTTAAATCTATGTACATTTTACCTCAATATTAAGATTAGAGACGAGTTTTAAATCTATGTACATTTTACCTCAATATTAAGATTATAGACGAGCTTTAAATCTATGTACATTTTACCTCAATATTAAGATTAGAGACGAGCTTTAAATCTATGTACATTTGACGTAATAATATCAACATTTCAGGATCATCCCATTGCCAGTTATCAAAGGTTGGTTTCCGTAAATATTCTCTTACTTCATCTGTTACATCCACCTGGCTATAAATAGAAAATAGGATATCTTTATATTATGGTACAGTTTATTTTCAGACTATTATTAAATCAAAATAGGGTCATCATGGTCGTGATCGTATGGTACTTGGATTTACAACTACCTGTGCAATCAGTGCCTATCACCACTAAAGTTGTAGTTTGAATACCGCTCATGGCAAGGTGTACTTGATACAACATTATGTGATAAAGTTTGTCAGTTACTTGCAACAGGTCTGTGGTTTTCTCCGGATACTCTGGTTTCCTCCACCAATAAATCTGACTGCCACGATATAACTGAAATATTGTTAAAAGTGGCATTAAACACCATAAACCTAAACCTTATGTTTGAATTATAATATTCAATGATTATATAAAATGATAAAAAAAAATCCTAGGAATTACTGGTACCTACTACTGGTAATATCAAATTGTGAAATAAAAATTTTCTATAAGTATTGTTTAACAATTCCTACTGTCTGTGCAAGGACAAAGAGAGTAGCTATAGTCAGACAGAGACAAATGGAGGTGCATCAGAGCCTTTTGTGCCACCGGGCGTGACGAGTATAGATGTTAGGTTCTATTGTCTGGCTCTTAACATATTGATTGATTGATTGATTGATTGATTGTTTAATGTCAAGTGAGCAGTATTTAATCCAAATTCACGACCAGATTAATTTTACACAAACAATTATAAATCACCTTCTTTGCAGGATTTGATGACATTTCTCGTGCCTAGCGGAGGATTCTCATATATTTTATTGTATAGTATTAGGAATCTAAACTGGTTAGCTATACAGTTATAATTCATTATTTATCGTTACTCATTTCCCCTGGTCATTTCTTATGTATTTTCCATTCTAATGCAAAACATTAAAGCTTTCTCCGATAATTAGTTAAAGTAGAATGAATAACCAGAAGTTTTTTTCCATTCGACTTAGAAAAATAGTGAGTGAGTGATTGTTGTTTAATGCTAACTCAGTAATTTTTCTACCATAGCATGGCAAGAACAAGTTAATTTTCAAAAAGAAATCTCATTTTTGTTGGTCAAAACTAATATTATACAACCTATTGGAACAAAACATATTATTATTCATCATAACGGAATCGAAGAATCAAGTTATATTCTGCAATGCGCTGGACAATAATTACACGAAAATAACAAGAAATTTAAATAACTGTCAATGAATCAATAAGAATATTCCTATAGGATTAATTATATCAATGAGTCAATGAAGGCCACAATATCCATTGCAGTGTTGGTGAATAACTTGTTAAGAGCCAAGGACAAACTAATTGTCTCCTAAAAAAAAATATCTGTATCCCTTTACATTTCTTGAAAGTTAAGAATATTGTATTATTTATCTTTTTATTACAGAGGTTGTGATCGTATGGTAGTTGGATTTACAACTACCTGTGCAATCAGTACCTATCACCACTAACGCTGTGAGTTCGAATCCCGCTTATGGCGAGGTGTACTCGATACAACATAATGTGATAAAGTTTGTCATGTCATGTGGACTGGAATGGGAAACAGAGAAAAGAACAGGACTAAAGATTGAAAATTGAAAAGTCACCAAAAAAAATACTAATAGTTTCCGAGAAGATAATCAAAATGTGAAATGGTAGCAAAGATAGGCAAACTGATGGATGCCAAGTGATGACAATAGCTCACCCGTTAGTCTGGACACTGGATCATGAGCTACATATAGGAAGAGCAGAAACTTTGGGCAATGGCCATGGCCTGGAAGTCAAGGGAACATGAACCAGTATTCATGAGGTCTGGAACCTAGTCAAAGAACAAATAACATCCCTGTCTGCACTCTTGCATGGCCTGTAGTATTCTTCATTAAGTCGACTTTTCAATTCATGAGGGGTGGAACCTAGACAAAGAACAAAAGACTCCCCTGTCTGTACTCCTACATTGCCTGTACACATCTTCATTAAGTAAACTTTTCAATGGAACATGAACTAGTATTCATGAGGGCTGGAAGCTAGACAAAAAACAAAAAAGACTCCCCTGTCTACACTCCTGCATGGCCTGTAGTCATTTTCATTAAGTAAACTTTTCAATTTAACTTCATCAAATGATCTCCTACATGTTCTTAATTGGTGTAAAAATAAACTAACAAACTGCTGCCATTTCAATGATGAAGCCATTATAATTGTATTTAGTCTGTACATGACAATATTACTGCCTGCAGATTGTTTGAAATTAAGAGTACTTAAATAAACATTAGAGAACACCGAAGGGGCAATCAAAAATAGACAATCCAGAGAAACTGGCAACATAGGGTACACAAGATGAAGAAAAACAAAACAAAAACACAACACAATATGTGTTGGACATAAATAAATTACTGTAATGTACTAATGGCTTCTTGTACACAAAATATACAAATATAAGTCAATCTATTTATTTATTCAAACTATTGTTCACTAGTTGACCTGAAGTTCTCTCCGTGTACTCTGGCTTCTTCCACCACTAAAACAGGTCGCCATGATATAGCTGAAATATTGCTGAAAGTGGCATTAAACACCAAAAAGTTTGAAAGTCTAACTGAAATTGTTCAAATTTATGCAACTATATGATTTACTGCTATGAAAGATAATTCAATTGGCATTCTAACATGACATCCTTCATTGGCTATATGAACAATGCTATGATAAAATTCCTGATATATTTTACTTGACACATGCATGCATATATAATTTAGCTGTTGAACAAAATATGGGCATTTTTAGGCCATGCAAAACTAATTACTTGGTTCTCGGGCCCTTTTTTGTCAAAATTGATGAGGGAGGGCGGCATTTTTTTTTTATCCTTTTACTGCTGTAAAAAGTGATGAGGGAGGCATTTTTTCTTTTTTTTGTGTGAAAAATATGGCAATGCATAAATCTTTTCATTACTTTATTGAAAATTTCAATTTTATTTCTTCCGATGATGGCAGAAACATCACAAGTGGTTAATTTTTATGGAAACGTCCAATCCGCTGGTCCCAACGTACCATTTTTTATCTCCGTAAACAATTCCAATAAGGTACAAGCTTCGGAGAAGCCCCCTATTATGTTCCCTGTTAAAACTGGCAAACATTTGTGCCGAATTTGCACAGAAACAATTGACATTTTGTCTAAATGTCAAACGGAAACATGTTTTTTATTTATACATTGTCATAACGATGCTTTAAATCTCATTTAAGCATGATGCGTTTTAAAGCGTTTCACCGACCACACGATATAATAGAAAAAACGGATGCAGTTGTTTTTTCCGTACGGACAGCGCTACCGCATTTATTTATTTTTTTTTTACTATTTTTGGAATAAAATCGGCAATGTGGCGACGAATTTCCACATGCGGGCGGGCCTGAGAACCAAGAAATTTACTTTTTATGGCCTTAGTGATTTCATATATTTATATAAGACTGTGGTGCACACTAACATTAAAATGTTTCCTTTGCATCTTTACATATTCATTTTTTTTCTAAACTAAGGATAATCGTCTTTCAACTTTGAATTTTGTAAATTGACATTTTCCGGTGACGTAGTTTCAAAGAAACGATGACAATTTGAAAAATTTAATGTCAATAGATGATTAACTTCTGTATTTTTCTGCTAAAATGGATAGGAAAGAAACAAAATGAACAATTTAATGTAAATATGTACCACGGTCCTTATAAATGCATGAAATCACTCACGAATGATGTTGAAAATTTAACTGGCAATATGCATGTGTGATGTAAAATATATCAGGTATTTTATCATGGCATTGGTCATATAGATAAAGAAGGATATCATATTAGAATATAAACTTCACCATTGATGTACATTTATGCTTATTTTAAGAATATTCTCTTTATTACACAACTTGTTAACTTTTTTGCCACCATACATGACATATACCTCAGTAACTTCTTATATAAAACATCACAATATTTCAACTTTCAATTTTGTGTGTGTGAAATACATTTGTACTAAATTGTATACAGTCAAACCTGTCTTATGTGACCTTCCAAGGTAACAGTGAAATATGGTCACTTAAGACAGGTGGTCACTTAATACAGGTTTAATTGATATGAAATGCACTGTAAAGGAAATAAAAATTAACTTCACATAAAACAAGCTATTGCTTAATAGAGGTGGTCACTAAAGCAAGTTTCAAAAGTAGCATTTTCGCAGGAAAATTGAAAAAGCAAAAAGACGCTGAAAACCGCACACTGTAAACATTTCCATTTAGGATCAATATTTATATATAAAAAATATGATAAACATCTTTTAAGAGCAGTCAGGAAAGCAAGTTTTCAATATGTATAATTATTTTTAGCCTGGAGGAAATTTGTGTCCTAAGCGTATCTTTAGAAAAAACAAAATTGAAATTAGGAAATAAATAATGCGGGAAGTCTCCTTAAGTGAAGACTGGAAAGAAATAGATATATCTTGTTTATATGAAAGTTCACTGATCATAACTTGTGCGGGAAGTCTCCTTAAGTGAAATGGAATAGATACATCTCGTTTATATGAAAGTGCACTGATCATAACTGACCTATTGTTTAAGCCATTTAATGCATTTCGTAACAGAACTGGCTACATTTTGCATCAATCACTATAGGCTTGATGGATCAATCAAATTATGTAGTCTAGAGATATATTGTAAAGCTTATAAATGACTTTTCCCTGCTGTCACAAAATTCTTTCAATCAGTAATTCATTACTATACAGATATGCCATCAATCAATTAGCAACAAATTATGTATATATTCAATTGTAATATAAATGAAACATTGTCCATTTCTGATCTGGTTAGAAATTGACATTTTTTGTGGAAAAGAATTGACAAGAAAATAGCTAAACACAACCAGATTAAAGATATGAAACAGGATTTTTTTTAACTAATTCAAAGAACAATGTGCTGGAGTGTATAACAATGTCATAAAAGTATCAAGATCTAAACAACACTTGGCTGATGATTAATTATTTCAAGAATTTTCTTTTTTCCATTAGCTTCATGGAAGCTTACATTTGATTTCCCTAGAATAAAACAGTACCTGTACCAGAAATATTTAGATTAAAAAAGAAATGAATAATTTAAAAAGGTAAAAGTATCTCTATGGTAGATTGTACTACAGTAGCCCCCCCCCCCCACACCTCTTATAAGACCCATCCCACCAAAGACCAGATTTCAGATGCACTGAGATAGTAATAAACTTCTAAATTGTTCCCCTCTCTTTAAAGGCCAAATTTTTATTGCAGAAGGTATGACATTACAAGAGGGGGATCTTGTAATATATAAATGCTTAGTTTGTAATTCAATATATATATATGCTGTCAAATTGGTCATGAATTTAATTTACAAATCACAAACCAAAATCATATGTTTTCATATTACAATCATATTTATTTTTGCATACTTGTAACAATCTTTCCCACTATCTTGAAGCAGCAAACTTTCAAAATTAACCATCATCAGTCATTGCCATCTTCCTACAAGCGGTTCTTGCTGTCATCTTACAAGTATTTCTTGTTGTCTTATTACAAGCAGTTATTGTGTTCTTACAAGTAGTCATTGTTTAGTTCTTTCAAGCAGTCATTGCTGTCTTCCTAGCAGTCCTTAATGTCTTCTTACAAGCAGTCATTGTTGTCTTCATACAAGTAGTCATTGTTGTCTTCATACAAGCAGTCATTGCTGTCTTCTTAGCAGTCCTTGCTGTCTTCTTAGCAGTCATTGCTGTCTTCTTACAAGCAGTCATTGTTGTCTTCTTACAAGTAGTCATTGTTGTCTTCTTACAAGCAGTCATTGCTGTCTTCTTACAAGCAGTCATTGCTGTCTTCTTACAAGCAGTCATTGCTGTCTTCTTACAAGCAGTCATTGTTGTCTTCTTACAAGTAGTCAGTGTTGTCTTCTTACAAGTAGTCATTGTTGTCTTCTTACAAGCAGGCATTGCTGTCTTC
>MJUT01054861.1:543882-557568 GCA_002080005.1 Gigantidas platifrons
CTCAGTGCTGATAGGCACCTCACCATGAACGGGGCTCGACCCCACAACCTCAGTGCTGATAGGCATCTCGCCATGAACGGGGCTCGAACCCACAACCTCAGTGCTGATAGGCATCTCGCCATGAACGGGGCTCGAACCCACCTCAGTGCTGATAGGCACCTCGCCATGAACGGGGCTCGAACCCATAATCTCAGTGCTGATAGGCACCTCACCATGAACGGGGCTCGAACCCACAACCTCAGTGCTGATAGGCACCTCACCATGAACGGGGCTCGAACCAACAACCTCAGTGCTGATAGGCACCTCACCATGAACGGGGCTCGAACCCACAGCCTCAGTGCTGATAGGCATCTCGCCATGAATGGGGCTCGAACCCACAACCTCAGTGCTGATAGGCACCTCGCCATGAACGGGGCTCGAACCCACAACATCAGTGCTGATAGGCATCTCGCCATGAACGGGGCTCGAACCCACAACCTTAGTGCTGATAGGCATCTCGCCATGAACGGGACTCGAACCCACAACCTCAGTGCTGATAGGCATCTTGCCATGAACGGGACTCGAACCCACAACCTTAGTGCTGATAGGCATCTCGCCATGAACGGGACTCGAACCCACAACCTCAGTGCTGATAGGCATCTCGCCATGAATGGGACTCGAACCCACAACCTTAGTGCTGATAGGCACCTCACCATGAATGGGGCTCGAACCCACAACCTTAGTGCTGATAGGCACCTCTCCATGAACGGGACTCGAACCCACAACCTTAGTGCTGATAGGCACCTCTCCATGAATGGGGCTCAAACCCACAACCTTAGTGCTGATAGGCACCTCTCCATGAATGGGGCTCGAACCCACAACCTTAGTGCTGATAGGCACCTCACCATGAATGGGGCTCGAATCCACAACCTTAGTGCTGATAGGCACTGATTGCTTGCATAGGTGATAAATCTTACTACCATCATTACCATCATGACCACAACCACGATGGCCCCCGATTTGAAATAGGACCCAAGAAAAGTTTAAGATACCAGTCGCAATCAGAAGCCGTAAATAGAAGGACAGGCAATACAACATTCAAAATGACAAATGCTGGTCGACAAAAAGCTTACAATACAGAAAACTCAAGATTAAAGAAACCCAGGGTGAACTCAGGTACTCTGGAAGAGTAAACAGCTCCTGCTTCACTAGTGGCAGCAACTTTTCTTGCAATACACAAATTCATGCAGAAATTGCAAAATATCACTTTATCACCCTATAGACAAAATATAAATATTTCTCGCTTTTTCATAAAAATTATACTCTAATGAAAGATTCAACATTAAGGGTCGTGTATCTTATATTTATACTGATATGCAGAAAGTGAGATTCTATATATATATTTATATATATCTTTGAAAAAGAATTATACTGGTCAAAATATAAGGTTATACTGATAAATAAGGTCATAACAAAAATAACCAAAGAAATTTTCCACTGAAACGCACAAATCAGAAACTAAAGTGTTTAATGGATGTGTCACAAAAACAAGGCCGCAAGCAGTCTCCTCTAATGAAGTTACGTGCAGTGTACTTTCTGTCTCAAAGAGCTAATGCTAAATCAACTCTAATAACTGTCTTCCAACGATTTCAGTCTGCTTCTGTAAACATTACGGTATTTCAAGGACTCGCGATTTGAAAAGTGAAAGTGATTTTAAATCTGATGAATGCGATTCCTTACGGCTAACGCTACTCGCTACTTGCAATTACCAATAATTAATAACAATTGATGCATTGTATCGTCAACGATGTACGGAAGTTTAATGTAATAAAAATCAATTATAAAACCTATTGAAGATTCTCTATTATCACAAATTTTAAGTCATGTTTCGTTCATCTCACAGACAAATGATTGACACAAAATCGGCTACTAATAGATTCTTAACAGCATGCGTTCGTTGCTTGAGAACGTGTGTTTTAATTCTATCCATCATGTGTAAATTAGCCGATAATTAAGCTACATGATGTCCAAGTTATCTTTCCCGAAAAAGACCGAAAAACCTCATTATATACTGCTGTCATGAACAAATTGACAATGAAACAGCGTTACATGTAATTTCAAACAATATGATTGGCCGATATAGGTAAGACATTAGTTTATCTATGAAGTATACTATACTAAAAAGGATTCATTTATTTTCTGTGAGCAGTAAACGGCAACATTTCATTTTATCACGCAATATGATGAAATGTGTCAACGGAAATTATCGTTCAACGGCTTTCAATAATGTCACAATGCAATTTGTACACATTTTTTCACTCATTAATTTTAACATCTTGTCTTGGAAAGTTCTTTTATAATTTCTACAGAGATAGTACTTCATGAGAATTGCATAAAATTGACAGAAAAAAAAAACACATCTTCAAAAGGTGGATTAATATCTTGTTAAAGCATTTCAAGAATATAGCATACTTAAAAGACATCAGGGAATATTGTCTTACACGTTTAAGGCATCTTGGGATATCATCTTATCAAGTCTTTAGAAATTCTATTTTTCAATCCATTAAATGAAGTTAGTTGGATTACATGTCAAAGCATCTAAAAAAAAACATTTTTCCAAGATTAATAAATATATATTATACATAAAAGGGTGAATTATTTAATAAGAACTTCAAATTACAATATACTAGACCTGATCCACAGAAATACTAATAGCAATGACATGGAATCAATTACAATATACTAGACCTGATCCACAGAAATACTAATAGCAAGGACATGGAATCCTGCCATTATTGTGGGTTTGGGATTATGATGTTTAACGCCACTTTCAACAATATTTCAGTTATATCTTGGCGGTCAATTTTATTGGTGGAGGAAGCCGTAGTACCTGCCATTAGTCACTGACATACTTTATCGCATAATGTTGTATCCACCTCACCAGAGCGGGATTCGAATGCACATTTCAGACATTAGTGGTGATAGGCACCTATTGCATGGGAAGTTATAAATCCAACTACCATACGACCACGGCCACAAGGGCCCCTGCCATAATTGTGTATTATGTTTTTCACTCTGTGAAATTCTGTATTCCTCTGTGTTCAACCATACTTCATCAACAATAAATTGGTGAGGACATTGTCATATTCAATTTTCCAACAAATGTGTATTGACTTTCATGAGGATTGAAATATCAAAATTTTGCCCTTTTTAAGGGCAAATGAAGTATAAAAATATATTTTCATGGAATTATGAAAAGAAAGTCATCAATTTCACCAATGTCTTAAAACGAACAATCATCTCTCACTGTAACTCACTGAACACAAAAAGACCTCGACATATGATGTATGAAATCCAGATCCTGTCTTGGGACATTTAATTCAGAACACAAAAAAGCTCACAATATATGATGTTGGAAACTGAGGTCCCCCTGGCTTGGGACATTTCATTTTAATCATACATTTAACCTTGATACATAATCACAAAATTTACTACTTAAGTGTGTAGGAATCCAGCAGGATATTAGCCTATCAATTCATAGAGCAAGAGATTTCTACACTTCTGACATTTAACTACAGAAACCAGAACTGTGTGGTTAAATATAAATATCACCATTTCTCAACATATACAAAAATGTAATATTCATAATTTTTTGGGGGATTAAAATCTGATTTTCAAGACATAAAAGTTACTGTCCTTGTGCAAGAATCATATCATCTCTTAGATTTGGTAATATCTTTTTTTTTTTACCAAAATGCATTTCTTTAGTCTGTTGGTAAAGAGCAAGAGGAACATTGTCACACAAGGGCAGTGGAATGAAATTTTAGTCAATCTAAATTCCAAAAATATCTGTATTTAACTGGAAAATGGTTAAGTCTATCTGAATTCCAGAAATACATGTATTTGTAATTCAAAGGGAAAAATGTCTAATTTAATATGGATCCAGTGTTCATTGAAAAAAGATATTAGGATGAATTTTCCTGACAATGACAATATTTATTTGTCTCATGTGACAGTGTAAATATGTATTGATGATATTGTGTAAATAACCCTATACAATAAGGTACTACAGCTAATAACAGACAAACATGATAGATAACAATCATGTTTATTTGATTATCAATTAAGAAGTTACCCGTGACCGTACGTTAAACCTACTTTTGTACAAACGTATGTAACCTCGGAACGGATAGAATTACGCCCGGATACAAATACAATCTATTTTCATAAAAAAATAACCCAAATACTCCAAAATATTCAAATTGTACATACAAATTTTCTTATTAGGAAGTTACCCGTGACCGTACGTTAAACTTACATTTGTACAAATCTATATAACCTCGGAATGTACAGAATTAAGATCGGATACAAAATAAAAACGATTTTCATAAAAAAATAACTCAAATACTTCAAAATATTCAAATTGTACATAAAACTTTTGAATATATTATCATTGCTTTGTTTTGTGAGAATGGATTTCTCATAGCAATATGCGAAAAACCTGAGATTTGATGAGATATTCATTTCGAGCAAATCATATATGCACATCAATGATTTGTCAAAACCACAACAGTATACATGTATATAACGTCCCATATAGCTACACAATCCTATGACATAGAATTCAACGTTAATGTTTTCATGTCACGCTTGTTGCATGATAATACTGATATATATCACATATAAAGATCAAAGGGGGAATTTACAAATCATTAGTAATTATTTCAATCACAAACTATTGAAATGAGAACACTTAAGACAGTTGACATTTTCATACTATGGTACAAAGAAACACAATAAGCTTTTTTCAGTTACCACACTATAATTAGAATGTCATTTGTTGTTTCCTCACCCTTTTTAATTAAATATTTTTATCTAACATGATATAGAGGCTACAGATGGACCCCACTTTGATATTGTAGGTTGCTTTTTAAACATAAAAGAGAACTAGAGACTCAGTGGGCTGAGTCTGTGTCATTCACCTTTCATTCTGCTTTGGGGAAACTTAATACAGAACCTTCCATAGGAGCTTCCCACCAAATTTTGGCTCATTTGGCAAAGCAGTTTCAGAGAAGAAGATTTTTTAGAAATCAACCAAGCTGAAACAAGAATTGCTTATGGTGGTCATGTTTGTTAATGGATCAAAACAAATGAGCAATCTCTATAGACGACCTTCCATAGATGCCTCCTACCAAGTTTCATATCATTTGGTCAAGCGGTTTCAGAGGAAAAGCTGTTTTAGAAATCGATCAATCAGAAACAAGAATTGCATATGATGGCCATGTTTGTTAACGGATCAAAACAGAATGAGCAATTCCTGTAGAGGACCTTCCATAGCTGCTTCCTACCACGTTTCAATCCATTTGGCCAAGCTGTTTTAGAGTAAAAGTTTTTTAGAAATCGACCAATCAGAAACAAGAATTGCCTGTGGTGGCCATGTTTGTTAATGGATCAGGACAAAATTAGCAATCTTTACAGAGGACCTTCCATAGATGCTTCCTACCAAGTTTCGATTCATTTGGCCAAGCAGTTTCAGAGGAGAAGATTTTTAAAAATCGGCCGATCAGAAAAAAGAATTGCCTGTGGTGGCCATGTTTGTTAATGGATCGGGACGAAATGAGCAATCTTTATAGAGGACCTTCAATACATGCTTCCTACCAAGTTTCAGTTCATTTGGCTGAAGGGTTTCAGAGGAGAAGATTAAAATATGAAAAGTTAACAGACGACGGACGCCAAGTGATGGCAAAAGCTCAAATTGCCTTTGGTAAGGTGAGCTAAAAAATTGACGTAAGGCCAGCATATAATAGAGAAACATCACAAGACTTTTTCAACAGTTAAATGACTTCAAAGTACAGCGAAGCATGTCAACATCAAACCCTGAATTAACTGCAATGATGTATAAACTTTAAATCTAAACTCCCAGTGTAAGAAATCTTTGTTAATTTTAAACCAGGATAAACCAAACATCAGTCTATGAAGATCAGAAAATTTGGTCCCAAGGAGGTTTAGTTTAGATCGGTTTCACTGTAAACGGTCTGAATTAAAATTCAGAAAGAATGTATGTGTTCTCTTCTAGGTGATTACCGGTACTGTAGTCAATTTTGTCAGCAAATATTCTTTTTTTTCTTTTTAGTAAAACATTGCCTATTTAGCTTACATGTATGCATATAAACTAAGTTGCTTGTTAGAATTGACAAGCTAATTAAGCTATGATCCAATAATAACTGTTTTAAGAAATCAGTCAATTAGTATAGATAGGTCAGACAGCCATCAACTAGACAAAATGGATATGACCAGAAGAACAAATAAAATAGATAATTGAAAAACATTTTCTAGTTATTTACATTCATCACTTGTTTATACTGACAAAAAGATTTGTCAATTAACTGTCAATGAAAAAAAGTCGGTCATTCTATAGCTACTTGATATAAAACACCATATATACATTTACATTGTAGTTCATGCTGAAACAAGCACATTATATACCTTTATGCAGGGCAGGTTGTGGTTGTATTTAAATGGGGGAGGGGGATATGATATTTAACGCCACTTTCAACAATATTTCAGTTATAACGTGGTGGTCAGTTTTATTGGTGGAGGAAACCTGAGTACCCAGATAAAACAACCAACTTAGGCCTTTCGCAAGTCACTGAAAAACTTGATCATATTATATTGTATCAAGTGCACCTCGCCATTAGCGAGATTCAAATTCACAAAACGTTAGTGGTTATATGTGATCATATGGTAGTTGGATTTACAACTATCTATGGAATCAGAGCCTATCACCACTAAATTTATGATTTCAACTGGCAAGTTAATCAATACGAATGTTTCTTTTGCCTGACCAGTCTGGCAATAAGAATTCATAATGATATAAGGGGCTAGTTGCTGCACAGTAAGTTCTTTAGTAGAAAGTAATATAAACAGATCACAACAATGTCATATGCCTTAAGGTCAGCTTGAAGTTAATTTCTGGCTAGGTTACTGTCACACTGCATATATAGGGGTAAATAATAAATTGTTTTCATTTTTATCACCCTTGAAATTGTGAAAGGTACCTTAAAAAACATCTCAAAACGAAGCTACATGTACGAATCGATCCTTTCTGGAGAGGGATAAAACTTAACATGGGCCCAGTAGCCCAAAACCATTAAAATTTCATCTGGATCCCTGAAAATATCTAGACATTAGTCCAGTTGGCTATTGAACTTTGGAATATTACTTGTACAACCCAGTTTCTGGGCCCCAAGCATTTTTGCTGGGCTACTAATATTGTTATTCTATGCCAATTTCTGTCTCTGTGGAGCCCCATTATTCTAAACAGATTTATCAGATATAAAAAAAATTGCACTTTCAACAATAAATGTAGTCTTCGATGATGTTAATTAATGTTGTATTACAATAGTTTTATAAAGAGCCAGATCAATTATTTACATTGTTATACAAAGCAGGAGATTGACAACATTATTATATTGAAAAACAAGTATAACTACCATTAACAATGAATAACGTTTTTTTTTTAAATTGAACACTACACTTTCTAGAGACATTTTAAGTGTCAGATTCTACAGTAACCCCCCCCTCTTATAAGGCCATGAGGCTATCATCCCTTGACAAATTTCAGCCCTCGACTGTGTCTCAGGATATCGAGGTCTTGGGATTATACACAGGCTGATATGGAAAAGGCAATGTAATCTGTATATAATAACTTCCTGGAAGACTCTAAGCTTACTATATTTAAGGAGCTTTCGTGGTTATGATTGTATGGTAGTTGGATTTACAATTACCTATGCAATCAGTGCCAATCACCACTAGCGTTGTGATTTCGAATCCCGCTCATGTCGAGGTGTACTCCACGCAACATTATGTGATAAAGTTTGTCACTGACTTGCCGGCATGTCAGTGGTTTTCTCAGAGAACTCCGGTTTCCTCCACCAATAAAACTGACCGCCACGATATAATTGTAATATTGTTGAAAGTGGTGTTAAACACCATATCCTTAACCTCAACATTTTCATTCCATTAAATTTAGTAGCATGCACTCAACTCCTTTGGGAAAAAATTATGCTTAATAAAATGATATATAAACTTTCTAAAGATTTTGGTGACAATTAATCATGTTATATGAGCTACTTTGGGGTAAAATCGTGCTTAATAAAAATATTAAAATAATACTTTCGACAGATTTTGGTGACAATTAAAAGTGGCATAAACCCTGTTTTATTCCTGATAATCCTAAGAAAGACATCACTATATATATTGATGAGACAATAAAAACAACAATGTCTTATTAAACCAATAAAGCTCACTATATATAGATAAAAGTGATTATAAACAATGAATTACAAGACAAAAATCATATAAATACAGCTACTTGGGATGTGATGGTCAATACAATTATGTGTTATCTTTATAGCCAGTGGTTATAATTATTTATGTCTAAGTCCAATTAAGGTAGATATCTACAGCAGACGACAAGCTGTTCTGCCATCTTTGTTGATATTATATATTATTGGTTAATACTAGTCAAACCTGTCCATGTGATCACCTCTATTAAACAGTCACCTTTTTTAAGAGGTCACCTTTTTCTTTGTCCAAAAGGAGACTATTTACTATGTACAAGTTTTACTGTATTTAATTGGTGGTTGTAAAGTAAAGGATCACATCATGTAATCTTTCGGCAAGCAAAGACAATTTTTTTTAAAACAATTAATTCTCCCTTTCACCTACACAAATGTAAGTTCAATAATATTGAGCCCTAGAGACTTGAACCCCATAAATCCTGAGATCTTGAACTGGATAGACCGTAAGATTTTCATTTGTATAAACTTGGATATGCAATACAAGAAAACTCAATCTTGCCTGTTGTATTTTTATTGCTAATCCTTAAGAAGATGTTTCGCCATTACAGCTGCCTGAGTTAAAAGCTTGGGTCCTAATTCTCTGATTGTTTTATTCAGTATCACAATAGAACACTGACAGCGAAAATAACTTTTAACACATGAAAATCTAATCATTTTTTTGTGCAAAATTTATTGTTGTGGTAGTCTTATGAAAATATCGTAGTCTTTATTTTTTTTTTAAATGTTTTACATATTCTTCCAACAGACCATTCATGTGACAGAGACCTTGACCGATTGTCTTGTCTTGCCCCGACGGTGATAGCCTCAAATTTATATTTACTCAGTCATATAAAATACTGTCCTTTGTGTGTTTTTTCTTACAAAATAAAAAAAAAAAAATTCTATGCATATTTTTATTTTCCTGACAATCACATCTTCCTCCCTCAATCTCCTTTCCTTGCCTCAAACCCCTCCCCCTCCACAAAATAGAACCCTTTGACCAAATGATAATGTGAGGTAAAAAGGATGTACAAAGGGAATTAGAGAGTCTTTAAACAATCTTTTTTTTAAACAGTTTTGCAATGGTATACGTACATAACTACCATCTTCGAGAACCCTACAAAGAAGTTCTGATTTAAGCAAAAACAACATTCAATTGTGTCATGTTTGGATGAAGGATTTGCTGAAAATTTTAATTCAATTGGAAATATTGAAAATTGAATTGCAGATTTATTTTCAAAGACGTGAACATATCAAAGATATAAATAATGGAATCAGGAAAGACTTATTGAAATTTCCATAATGTTGACGTTCAAGCTCGTATATCGTACATGTACAGATAAAAATCGTAGACTGTTGCAATCGCATGTTCAATATAATACCAGTGACAGCTTTTATTGTTTGTTTGATTGACTTTGCAGAGGCTGTTGTGGGTGTCATTGTATGCTAAAATCAGCTTCAATATCACTACTATAAAATGCTGGAGTCACCTACATGTACATCGGGTACGCTCAAAACCAAAATATTTGAAGCTAAACCTTAAAAATATGATCAAGTTTGTCAACGTTTTAATTTGTGGAAGGTTATAAATAGCGGTATTCCAGTTTCAAACTTCAATGATTAGAAGCCATATCAGATTCCAATTTAACGAACAAAATAAGATATTATAGTTCAGAAGTCCCAGCCATAAGCCTTTCTTCAAATTTTGCTAGCTCATCGCTGATTGGTGGGTTGAAAATATGAACCCTGACATGACCCCATCACCATATGGCATGTCTTTAGATGTTAGTGTATAACCAAGGGAAAAAAACATACAACAAACATCTAATTAGATTGTACATTTATTGAAATTGATATTGAATAATTTTCAATTTAATTTCAAAATGCACACGGTCTCTTTCTTTCTAACATGTAAGATCAAGAAACTTGTCTGTAATGGTGAATTTAGTTATAATCATGCTCTTTTAGAGTAAAAATAGAACTTGATAGATGTATTCATGGTTTACAATATTCTTTGTTAGCGACAAAATTAAAATTCAGGGTCGTCAAAAAATCAAATCTAATTAAATCAAAACACGTTAGATCAAAGACGACATGACATTGTACAAAATTTATAAAGAATACTAATCAGGGAAGGATAATTGTTGATATCAATTTGCAGGGGACATGAAAATCGCCTACACACAACACGAAACAATCCCCCATGTAGGAAACATCGTGCATTTACCATAACAATATAGCAATACAAACAAATACTCACATCATTTTCCTAAACTTTTCGAACACATTTCTATTATGTTCTTCAGTCTTTCGTATCGATTGCTGTTTGTCCCAGAAAGGTTTTAACGAAGTTCCACTAGATATTTCTTTTGTCAGGCCGAGCCAACTCAGGTGGTCAACATTCTAAAAGTCAAATTAATTAGTTTTCTTTAATCATCAACATTGTATTGTTATATAAAGTTTTCTATGGCAATATCAAAATTTCCAATGTCGAATCATTTCTATCAAGTTTATTGAAATTCAATAAAGCATATTGGGACTTCCACTTAACCATGTCTCAATCAAGTAATACAAATAATTTATATAATTGCTGGCAGGAAAGACGAGTATGAATAGTATTTCTGTTTTTTAAAGTTTTAGTGCAAAATATGAAGTTTATTATTTCACCTGCATGTACTTATCGTGTTTATATCGTGATCAAATTCAGTAATATTGATCTGATGGGTCAATCTAATTTATTCCATGTCCCATTTGTTTTTTGTTGTTGTTTTTTTTTTTTTTAATTTTCAGGCGTTTAACAATATTTTAGCTATATCGTGGAGGTAAGTTTTATTGGTGGAGGAAACTGGAGGACCCGGAGAAAACCACTGACCTGTCACAGTTTATCACATAATGCTGTACACCTCGCCCTGATCGAGTTTCGAACTCACAACATCAATGGTGATAGGAACTGATGGCATGGGTAGTTGTAAATCCAACTATCATACGATCACGGCCATGTCTGCCCCTTCAACGTGGTTATGTCGTGATCAAATACAGTAATATTGATCTGACGTGTCAATCTAATTTATTCCATGTCTTGTTTGAAAATTTGATTCCATGTGCAGTAAACTGGAAATACAATTTGATGATCTCAATTCTTTTCAGTTTATGAAAAATAATCGGATTGAGGGTTCTCAAATTTCTTGATTTTATGGGCTTTTACCCCCAATTGCTCAATTAATTAACAATTTACAATTGCTGGTGTTTTCAATCCATAGACTACAGAGTGCATGAGGTCATAGATCACATATACCCCAAGCCTTTCAGTAAGGGGCGATACCAGGTACTTTTACCCACATAAAATGGTAATTGGTACCTCCTAATTTCAAAGCCTATCGCATAAGATATTCATGAAAAATGTTCCAATTTTTAAAACTTCAAAGTGTGTTCATGATATTTGACAATAACAAATAAATTATAACTGTTCCAGTCAATTTGATATTTTGCATATTTTTCTACATTGAATTTGTTTTTTTAAAACAGATCAATAGATCAATCAGAAGTAGGAATAATCAATATTAGATCAAAGATTTATATATCATCTACGATCTGATAGACATCGAAAACTCAATTTACATTTTTTTTCTGCTTCATTTCCCAATGTTTCATGATAATGGCAAAACTCAAAAAAAAACTTCATCATGAAGGAAGTAAATGCATATTTATAGATGGCTCCACGAAGCTTGCAATTGCTCAGCTTCTTAAATTTACTCAACTGAGTATAATTTACATAACATTATAAAACAAATAGAAGATTGTGTTCACTGGACACGAATGCCCCCTCTACAAGACAAGAATTAGATAACAGGGGCATTACTCCTGAACGGAACACCATAATATGCCTGAAATACTGCTACAGTTGGCATTAAACACCAATGACCCAATATCCAGCACGGAAAAAGTTTTCAAGTCCAAAGCCAACCTTGGCCTGCATTTTATGATCCCTGAGCTCGACTATTAATTTCAAATGAATTGCTGAAGGAGAATTGAAGTTACTAAATGAAAACCCATGTGGGATATAGGAACAAAGAGACATACTGACATGTTTGAAACTTAATGCCCCAAGCTTTTTATATTTATATTAAAAAATCAGCATAATATATTACATGCTTACTCAGGCGAGGTGTACTCAATACAACATTATGTGATAAAGTTTGTCAGCGACTTGCGGCAGGTGTGTGTGGTTTTCTCCGGGTATTCCAGTTTTCTCCATCAATAAAACTTACCGCCATGATATAACTGAAAACTTGTTGACAGTGGTGCTAAACATCATAACCTTAACCTTATTACCTGTTAATTAAACAATTGTTCCATTTTTTTGTTCTTTAAATTGAAACCTGAGATGAAAAATTATTTGCAGAAACTAAGCTTTTATTTAGATATAAAACAAAAACCTATTAATCACTTAGCTATTAAAAGCAGATTAAATGGTATATAAATGTAATTGTGTTTAAACATTTCCTGGGTTGATTTTTCTCCTGGGTTTGTTACATTTAAACCACTTTGAACTCTGTTTGACATTTGTAATAATATGAAACCAAGTTTTTTTTAATGTTTCCGGCCAAACATATAGTATCGTGGTATCTTTTTCGGAATTAATAAATAATGCAAGTGTTGTCAGTAATGGTTGGTTTATGGTGTTTAATGCCACTTTCAACAATATCTCAGTTATATACAGCACGAACAGCGCGATTTAGCAAGAAATCACTGTGGGCCGACGTCGGTGAAATCACGAAAATGTCGGTGAAATTAGAAAAAAACGCGGTGTTAACACCGCGAAATGTCCGAGAAAAATCGAACACGGTGTTTTCGGTGATTTACTATAAAACGCCGCCAAAACACAGACATCGAGAATTAAACGCTGCGAAATAAAGAAATGGGATATTTGTATGTTCTTGAGATTTGTATAACTGTCATTTTTGATAATATTTTCAGGTGTGCAAGCTGTCATCATATTTTCGTTCTTTAATTCTGATATTTGCTTTTGTTTTAATCAATTATGTTAAGAAAACAATGTGCAAACGTATCATTACCATTTATAAGCTTGGATTGTATTATTTTTTTGAGTTGATTTGTGGCTTCAAAGTGGGTGATAGCTAATTGTAATCAAAGCCAATTAAGATCAATCAAAAACTATCTTTTATCCAGAGTGGTTCAACATGGGTGTCAAGTTTGTTAACGATTTTGTCAATGATGATGGTTCTTTTCTAACTTTAGATCAGTTTTCAAACAAATTTGGATTTTGTGTAAATTTTTTGCAATATAATGGGGTTATTAGTTCTTTACGACAAATGCTAAAATTGTATCCATATGGAGACAAATC
>MJUT01054861.1:561859-576622 GCA_002080005.1 Gigantidas platifrons
CGTTTGCCAAATTTTGGTTAGAAAAAAATGCACCCTTAGTATAAAATATTATCCGGATTATCTCATTTGATGGTTCAGGTGATTTATCATTCAATTCAAATATTTTATTGAACAAAATGCATAAATTTAATTATACGATATCAAATGGGATTTATCATTAATCGTCGGAAACTAATATTACTGATGCGTCTCATGATTTAATAATCAGCGTGGAATATAATATTATACGAATACGAAATACGAATACAAAAGCTTTAAATATTTTGATTCGGGTTCATTACAACATATAACATAAGCTCTGGTGTACCTGTTTATTGTACACTAGGATACTTTTTTTTATAGGAATGGAAAGTATTTTATTATAAAATATTTACCGTAACATAAAATTTAATATTAAATTCTTTCCACCGGATAAATTTTCAACCGGAAAAAATTATGTCTTACATTATACACGTATGATTTTCGCCGCGGTGTTGTCACCGACAATTAAAGTATTTCACCGACATTTAGGCCCTAATTTGTATATTTTCGCGGTGAAATTTTCACCGTGATTTCACCGACATTTTACGGTGATTTTATGACACATCACCGACATTTCACCGCGAAAAAAAAACGACCAGGGTGATTTCTTGCTAAAACGCGCTGTGCGTGCTGTAGTGGTGGTCAGTTTTATTGGTGGAGGAAACTGGAATACCTCGAGAAACCCACTTGTCAGTAATGAATTTAGGTTGAAACGGAACAGGAATCTGTGGTCTCGTACAAAAATAACTGTTGTATATAATTGTAATTAATTAATAATACAAAAAAGGTATGTCTCTCCCAGAACCTACAACAAGTTTTAACTAGAGGCTCACCTGATACTTTTTGCCAACCTGATAAATATTGTTTTAAATTGGACGTCTATTGAATGAAAAGAAATCTGTGTACAGGTAATACCAAATATGAAAATAGGGGGATTGCAATTCACAGCATCTCCCCCCTTACTCCTAATTCACGCCACCTAATGAGAGTGAGTGAGTGATTGTTGTTTATCGCCAACTCAGCAATTTATCAGCTATATCATGGTGAGAACAAGTTAATTTTCAATGAGATGATGATGAGGTCTGCTTTGTAGTAGACCAACATGCTTAGTTAGATTTTTTATAGTGCTAGGTCGCTAAAACAACAGTCCGGGGATAGACATATCGCCCCACTCAAGACAGTATCCCGATTCGGAGCCAACAAGTCGTTATTTGCTCATTCTCCTTAAAGATGCGTGCTTAACAGAGAAGCAACAAATACCAATTTAATAGTCCTTGGTTGGACCCGATCAGGGCTCGAACCCACGATCTATCACACATGAGGCAAGCATACTAACACACAACATCGATGCCATTTGCCACTTAATGACCAACAATATATTCAGATGAGGTTGTCATATCTGTTGACGGAATAATCGGTTGCAACTACATGCAGTTGTGCACAAATACATTTTCTTGTAAAAAACCCAAACAACCTGTAACTTGTCTTTAAAATCTTCCACTTTTTTCTGTAACTCAAGCACCAAAGATGGCATTTCACCATTTTCTACAAATACTTTTTTCTCTAGTTTAGTCAGCCTGAAATATACAAGTACGAATTTTATTGCTGAATAGTTGAAAATATTATTTAATAGATAAATATGTATAAATTTCATGAAAATCTATTCGAACAACCTCCTGAAACGGAAACTTTTTACTTTTTCTTAAAACCACTTATTCTGCTTCAATCCTAAAGAAATTGTATGTTCAGCGCTAGGTCAATGACCAGCATTAAATATCAGTCGTATATATTTTCCTATCCTTTAATTTGACATGTTTCCTCTCTCAAGGGAAGTTTAGAACCATTTATCTCCTTAAACTCAATAATGTTGAAAAATATTAATCGTGTTATAATATATGTTTTACTCTTCTTACACATATACACGTGTATGTTGTGTATGGTATACGAAATATAGGCTATAGCACAACATTGGTAAATATACGTTTAAATTCTGAATCTCAAAAGTTGATGCAATCGATAGTTTTAAGATGAAAGAAAATATTGATGTAGAATAAAGAAAAGCAAACAATTATCACCAATTATTATATTGTTGAACATTTGCTAAGCTTGTAATGACTATAGGGAATATAGTTTACATAGTGTAGATAGAATTTCAAAACAAATCGTAGTCATTGACAGATGAATCAATTCAAAGAAAATTCACAATCAAATTCCCTTTTTTTCCCATTTTTCAAGACATTGTTTTCTAATTTCACACCAGATTTAACTGATATTGGACAAGAACTTGATAATCAATTGATTTTATATTTCCTCATGTTTTCATGTTTTATACTAAATTGTGCATCTGAACGCCCTTCTCTTGTACCTCACATAAAAGTACATGAATAAATTAATGCATTCAAAAACCATTTTTTAATTAAACTCTACCAAATATTAAAAATAAGTTGAAATATAATTTATTATTACTTTAAATTTAAATTTAAAGTTACTGGCTGCAGTGAGATCATTGCATAAATGAAACATATCTGAACACACTTGCTTTGGACGAGCTGTTGTGTTTGGAATAGACAGGTGCTTGGTTTACACAGTTTAACAATAAATCTTTTCCTACACTGAAACTTAACTTAAAGTTCAGTTTATACAGGTTTCATTGTGCATATCCCACCTACAAACCCCTCTTTTTCCTTTGACGGTAATATATTGGTAAAAACTCAATTTACAGCAGAAAAGTACTAATTATTTAATACAGCCTGGTGAAGGACATTTGAACAGCTAAAAATATTTGTTCAAGTCACAAGACAAATCTTTGCCAGAAAAAGTTTGATGAACAATAGTTAACGATCAACAAAAAGAAATATAATTTAATTCACTATAATGGCCAATGTCAAGAAAAGCACTTCAGATACAAGGGAGACAATTGAACCCACTAGTGTTGCTCAACCAGAAGTCAAATCAACAACTTTAGAATCCGTGGATAATGTGTCTGAGTGGAGCGGACTGTTGTTTCATTGAGCTAGTAGCACTATAAAAATCCAACTAAACGTGTTTCTCTAGTACACAGCAGACATCATCACCATCTCAATGAAATGTCATAATATAGCTGAAAAATTGCTCACTTTGCACAAAACTACAATCACTCCTTCACAGCTAATATTTACTCCAGTTTCCTCATCCAAAAATCTTATTTCCACGATAAAATTTAAATATTATTGAAAGTTGCGTTAAACACCAATAACATGTCACCAATCAATATACATTATATCAGTAACAGGATATATACATGTAGAGGTTCCAAATGTCAATAAAAGGTTACCTGGTGTGACTGAACAATAAATATCGTCATCAGACCTACGTTAGTGGATTGTAATATAATAGAAAAAAAATAGATCTAATAAACAGCTAAACGATAATTTCAATAAGACAGGTTATTTCTTTCATTACGGAATGGATCAACAACCGAGATAAGTACTAATAAATACTGCGTTGTAACTATCGTCTACAAGTTAGCCATCATTAAAAACATACTTGATTTTTACCGGATCTATAGACGAGATAGCTGTTGTGCTTTTTTGAATACTCCCACTCATGATCAATTTATTGAAATTAAGCTGGTCAGTTGTAACAAGATGAACTGTGGGCTAATGCTCACTTATGATACCCATGCATATACATTTTTTTTGTATGTTCAAACTTCAATGTGTATAAAAACCAACCAAGTCGGCAAACAGGAAGTAGGAATGTGGCAAGTCCAAAAACGCTTCCCACGATATGAGGTACCTATATGAAGCTTGTAACCAAATATCAGATTTCTTCCATCAATAATTGCTGAGCAAAATGTGAAGAAAAATATCTTGGATGGACGGACAGAGGTAAAACTTTAAACCCACCTCCGGTGGAGCGGGGGTATAATAATAAATATGTAAATATCAAACTTAGTGTGTACCACAGGTTTCTGGAAGAACCTTCATAAGGTATGCTAAATATCTAAAGATTGGAAAGCCAAATAATTTTAAAGTGTTGGGGAGCAATAAAACCAAAAGTCCTAAAAAACAGGAAATCTAAAATCAGCTAAAGTTACCTATGCCCGAGAGAGGAGAACCTTTGTTTTGATAAAAATTATATAAAACATTCTTTAGGCACTTCAGAGTATAGGTTGCTAAACCTCATTACTGATTATTTATTCTGTATTATACAGGACTCTCTCTCTTCTTCTTTCAAATTGAATTATTGTTGAAAGGGGTGTTAAACACCATAAACCAACCATATTTAGAAACAACTTATTCCTTTTGAAACTATCAAGAACTCATATTTAGAAACAACTTATTGCTTTTGAAACTATCAAGAACTCATATTTAGAAACAACTTATTCCTTTTGAAACTATCAAGAACTCATATTTAGAAACAACTTATTCCTTTTAAAAACTATCAAGAACTTCATTTGTGACCTAAAACAAAAGAGTTCATTCACCTCTACAAGTAGTGAAACTGATTGATACCAATCAATACATATTGTTTTTAATTACTTAATCTGAAGTCAAATTACATAGAACAGATAGGATTATTAAATAAATATTTACACCTGTCAGCTCAGGTAAACAGATTAATTGTGATAATTCAATCTATATAGTCACTGACAAACTTGATGACATAATGTTGTATTGAATATGCCTCAATGGGATTCAAACTCTTAACTTTAGTGGTGATAGGTACTAATTGCACAGGTAGATGTAAATCTAACTACCATACGATTACGACCACGACGGCCCCTCCCAAATGTGGATATACCTCAAAGAATATTGACAAGTCAAGAGTCAACCAAATTGATGCATTAAAGTCTGGAGTTTAACGTTTACAAAATAGTTTACGACTCACTATTCCATAGGTCTAGCCATCCATCAAAGCACCATATCAAAGGTTATTATACATGTACATTGTATAGCAATATAAATTATAATGCAATCAAAAGTGAGCACCCAATATTACCAAATATTTGCACTTTATGCAACATTACTTCAAATTGTGATACATTAAACAGGTTAAAATGGCATTCTGATATATTTTTTAAGTTCTGCTATGCAAATAAAGGGTTATAGCACAAATATTGATGAATACTGCCTCACAAGCTTGTACACCATAATATTTTGCTGGAGCAAATATTCATGCAATACCCTTATAATATTGGATATTTAACCTTTGATCACATAATGCAGGTTATGGTGTTTAACGCCACTTTCAACAATATTTCAGCTATATCGTGGCAGTCGCTTTTATTGGTTTAGAAAGCCGGAGTACCCGGAAAAAACCCACCGACCTGTCGTAAGTCACTGACAAACTTGATCACATAATGATGTTACATCGAGTACACCTCGTCTGAGTGGGATTCAAACTCACAACATTAGTGGTGATAGGCACTGATTACATAGGTAGTTGTAAATCCAACTACCATACAATCATGACGGCCCCTTGATCACATAATGAAGAAAATAATACAAGTTACATGTATTCTACAGCAAGTATTTCTGCACTTGATATTTTGAAACTTAGACAAAATGCCAAAATTCTGATAGTTATTTATGTGGTAAAAATAAATCCTCTCCTAGTCTGTATTTAGATCAAAATCAATTTCTGATTTAAAAAAAGTTGGTAAATCTGTATACATTATCTATGTTAAATTAAACAGATCTATCAAATCTGGCTTGTTAAACTGATACAAAGGTAAACATAACAACGTGTTTAACATCACTTCTTTATACACAATTCTACATCTATCACCGTCACGAAACAAGTTTAAGGAAGTTAATTCTGATTAACACTCTTTTTCATAACAATGGTATTAATCAATTTCTAAATTTTTCATCCCAAATGATTGATTGGTTGAATTGGCTTATGGTGTTTAAAGCCACTTTCAACAATATTTCAGTTATATCGTGTCGTCAATTTTATTGGTGGAGAAAACCAGAGTACCTGGAGAAAACACACACCTGTCGCAAGTCACTGACATAAACTTGATCACATAATCATTGTATCGAGTAGACCTCGCCTGAGAGGGATTGGAACACAACCACAACAGCCCCTATGAAAATACATTAATTAGGCTATTGTGTTGATTATCATTTACCAGTGATAATCATGAAGGGTACATACTGGAGCATCACATGATGGCAACAAGTCATGCTCGCCTTCCCTGATTTTGCTTATCCTGTTCAATCTTAATTAGGCCCTTTGTATTTCTTGCTCCCAAGACTTTTAAATTATTTGGCTTTCTAGTTGTTTCACTATGAGCATATCTGATGAAGGCAATTCCAGAAATGTGTTGTGTGCATTAAATTAGATACATGTATCTATGATTTATTAATCTCAGCATAGCAAAGCCAGATTTGATATACAGTCAAACCTGCCCATGTGGTCACCTGTATTAAAAGGTCACCTTTTTCTCACTAAAAAGTTAAGCCAGTTCCTATTTTTAGCGGTGGAAGATATTCTTGTCTTGTACCCCCACCCCATACATGACAAGAAAAAAATAACGCACTTTTTCCCGGAAAAAAAATCTATTCATATCTCTTCATCACGGTTCAAACTATATTCTCATCAATAAAACTACAATTCTGCTACATAAGTATTTTCAAATTAATTTATGTATACTATTCTGCTAGCTAACGATTAACTATCGTGCACTTGACTCTTTTTTTCGCTAGTCAGTGTTTGTTTACTTTAATTAAATAATAGAGTGTTCGCCCTTGTTAGTAACTAAAGTAAGGAAAGAAATTACCTCCCTTTGACCAAGTTCAACTTTTTTTTTACAGGTATTTATCGCTGTTGTAGTAAACATTTATAATATATTTATTAAATACAGAAAGAATGTTCAAAATTTTTGCAATCTATTCCTTCATACACATGACCTAGTTTTAACAAACATCTAACCTTGGCCTCTTTTATGGCATTGTTTTTCCCAATCATCTTTATTATCCTGTTTTACTTCAACATACATTGTATTATAATACATTAAATCTTCATGTATCACTTTTTTATTTTTAACAAACTGTTCTAAAAAAATAAGGAAGGACCGAAACTTGATCTTTACGTATTACATGTACAATATAACATCACATAAAAAGACCAATCAATCAATCATGCAAAACAAAAGTCATTCATATAGAAACATACAGCGAGCTAATTGTAAATTGATGGCAGCATCAGGTGACAGGCCAAAATGCAATATGTTCTTTGCTTCAAACATGGTGAGGAGAGGAGGCTTTTATTTTTTAATTTCTTTAACATACAGGTGAATGGCAACTTAGAGACTGCTTTTATTTTTTTTATTTCTTACAAAAAAAACATGTCAATGGAAATTTGCGTTGGCAGTATCTAATCCCACATCATGGAAATGCTCTTATGCTATAGTTATAATTTATTGACTGCATGGTGTTTCTAATCAATTTTGACAGTTTAAGACAAATTAGAAATCATTTAAATCAATGTTATTTCATAGCAAATATTTGTATTCCAGATTTGTAAATTAAATAACTACAAAATTAAAATCATAGAACATCGTACTTTAAGTCGGAAAGGAAGTCACAAATTAAAACTTTCGTAAACAGAATCATCATCTTCTATACACACACAGTCTATAGACAGGACAAATACAAAGTTTGAACATTTTCGTTCAACTATTGAAACAAAGCAATTTCCAGAAACCTGACAAAGTCCCGTAATCAATTCTTGCATAATCACGTACAGCAGTGAAGGAAAACTTTCAACTGCCCAGTAAATAATGGGCTGCGCCATATGACCGCAGCAAGTCGACAAGAAGGACAGCAATTTCCTCCAACACCAGTATTACTGAAAATGATTATTGTCCAGCAAAGGGAAATAACTTATCAGAGATTGAATGAGTTATTGTTGTTTAACACCAACTCAACAATTTTTCAGCTATATCATAGAAAGAAAGTTAATTTTCAAAGAAATAATGATGAGGTCAGCTTTGTACTAGACCAACAAACTTAGTTGGATTTTTATAGTGCTACATGTAGCTCACTGAAATAACAATCTGCCGATAGACATGTCATCCCTCTTGGACACATTATCCTGATTCCGAGCCACCCAGCCTTTAGTTCTTTCTTCTTAATGCTGCGTGCTTATTAGCAGAGAAGCAACAAATACCAATTTCATAGTCTTTGGGTTGACCCGATCTGGGCTTGAACCAACGATCTACCACACTCAAGGCGAGCAAGCTAACCATTACACCACTGATGCAGTTATATCAGAGTTTGTGGTAACAAGGATCACTGAGTTATTAAATTTCAAAAGGATCTGTCACGTAGAACTTTAAAAGTTATTGTAAAAAAAAACATTGTACAGTGTCAACAGATGGGAAAAAAACAACAACGACATCGACAAGAACAGCGATGACACCCACTAACCAATATCATAATAAATCTGCAATTTCTTGCTCACTTGAGAGTAAGTAAAAAATAACTGACTCGCTCATTACCATTCATATATTACATACAGTCAAACCTGCCAATGAGGTCACCTCTATTAATTAGTCATCTGTATTAAGTCACCTTTTTCTTGTCCTGTCATAGAAAAGTCCATATGAATTGAACCTCTTTTTAGAGATCACCTGTCTAAAAAGATCACTTTTTCTTTGTCCCTAGGGTAACCTCTTAATACAGGTTAGATGGGCCATCGTGGCGTGACCGTATTGTAGTTGGATTTACAACTACCTATCACCACTGATGTTATTAGTTCGAATTTTGATCAGGATGAGGTATACAACATTATGTGATAAAGTTTGTCAGTGACTTGCGACAGGTTGGTGGTTTTCTCCGGGTCATCCGGTTTCCGCCACCAATAAAACTGACTGTCATGATAACTGAAATATTTTTGAAAGTGGTGTCAAACAAACAATAATACAGGTTCGACTGTATCTATATTCTATAATTCCATTACTTACCTATTTTCTATTGAAGAAAAATCCATACCATGTTGTTCTATGGAGGCATCTGAAATACAGGGTATAAAAGCCTTAGATTACAATTTTTTAAAATCAATGATGCATGTATGATGAAGAAACATTATATTGTGGTTTAAAATTACTGTGAAAACAATCAACAAATCTCGAGGAAAAATTCTGTAGAGGAATCAGGATAAAAACAAAATCCATAACAATATACTTTGTTTGTTTATGGTGTTTAACGACACTTTCAACAATATTTCAGTTATATCGTGGCGGTCAGTTTTATTGCTGGAGCATACCGGAGTATCCGGAGAAAACCACAGACCTACATTGTATTACAAGTCACTGACAAACTTGATCACATACAAAATGTAATGTTGTATCGAGTACACCTTACCATGAACAGGGTTCAAACTCACAACTTTAGTGGTGATAGGCATTGATTGCATGTACAGGTAGTTGTAAATCCAACTACCATACGATCACGATCACACGACGGCCCTTTGTTGTTTGGTTACTTGTGATTTATTTTCGACATTTGGAATGCAAGAGTAATCCTAAAATAAATATATGCTTTTGATTTATAAAGGATTTAATCATCTTCATATGATGTCAGTGATCAGACATGTCACAGTTTAACTAAGTACCAAAATCTGTCTAATATTCACTTAATACCAGGCATATACATGTATACCTGTATGTGTGAAGTTACATGAGGTCAACTGGTTTAAAAGCCTTAGATTACGATTTTCAGATTTTTAATTTAAAATCAATGATAGCGTAAAACACCATTGGTGTCATTACGATTTTTAATATCAATGATAGTGAAAAAATAGGATGGTGTCAATTCAAATTACTATGAAAAATCTTATAATTAATTATTGTAAATGGCATCTGTAAATCAAGAACACTAGAAACCAAAGGCTTGCTTGGTTATTTAATCTATTTTCTAGTATCTCATAATTTTAGACTTTTTTATTTTTTTATAAGTTGCTAATGACATTTCTGATGACAATCACAGACATTTACATTATACAACCACAAAATGTTTTTACCAACATTTTTTTGGCGTGGTGGGGTGATGGGCGGATGGTGGTGGGGAGGTTCATTTGTAGCATATTCCCTTGTATCTGATAATTTTGTTTTCTTTTTTACAGATCTAGATTACTAAATAACTTTACTATATATGATACATTTTTTGTATGTGTACATTTTTACATGTAGATCCCATATCTTGGATTTTTGATCGACATTAAAAAACCAGATATTTTTCATTGGTAAATAAAAGACAATCCAAGGTACAATGTACATTCCAGCTAAATATTAAAGTAAGCTGTCAAATGGCTTGGAGATTACTTACTAATATGAAATTTTTTGATATATTTCAACCAATCACAGAGCAGCATTCATTGGCTGGAACCAAATGAACAAAAATCATATAAAATGTTGATGATAACCCTAGTAACATTCCTACAAAATTTGGTTTTAATTTAAGGCCAGTGCTTTTATATATGAGAAATATGTACAGTCAAACCTGCTTTAGTGACCACCTCTATTAAGCAATAACTTGTAATATGTGACCTTAATTTTTATTTCCCTTCACAGTGCATTTCATATCATTTAAACCTGTATTAAGCGACCACCTGTCTTAAATGTATGTGACATATTTCACTGTTCTCTTGGAAGGTCACGTAAGAAGGTTTGACTGTAGATTGAAATGATAAACATAACAGATCATCAAAATTTGGCAGATAATTGTAACAGATCATCAAAATATGCCCTACTATAAACATTTTTTCCAGTGCCTTTTTTCCCATATTTAGATAATTTTGACAACAAAATCAGTTTTTTTGAGAATTTTTAAGAAAACTAAGTTGCCATCCTGTGCATTCCAATTACAAAAGTATATTCACTTCTCAGATCGTAGGTCAAGAAACAGCAAATTAATAATTTTTTAACGGATGGCCTAATTAAACGGGTGACAAAAAATTATGTTGAGAATTGTAATTCTGCAGAATTCAGGGATGATACCAGATAGAAAATAAAACAACTGAAAATCAATGAAAAATAACTAAAACCATCTACACCCCCTTTCAAAAGTGTCCTGCAATTTTCGGAATTTCTTTTTTTTTCAGAGAAAAATAGCTGAAATCAGTTAAATATTATAACTGAAAAAATATCATCCCTGTCAATTAATTATAAGCCATTTAAATATCGTCAACACAATAAACAGTTTCAGATGACATAATTAATTAAATCTTGTTTTATCATGTGACCCTCATGGTGAGTGTGTTCACTGAAGGCAATTTCAAAACGAACTACTTAATTAAATTTTGTCAACTTTTAATTAAATTTCATGCAATTGACAAAACAAATATTATTGTTCGTTAAGAATTCATCAGTATATATGACATAGAAATTGATTTGTTTTCAGCCACCTATGGTGAAAATCACAACTATCCATGACTTTAGGCAAATTTCTAATATTTTAATGAATTTATATTATCTCAACAAGTAATGCTGCTGGAAACCTCTACAAGTGTACAAGGACATTGCACGATACATTGTATCTTGCCTAATTCGAGGAATGCATGTTTTGTAAGCATTTGCACGCCTTTCAATAAGGGGCAGTATAAAGTACTTTTACCCACTTAAAAAGGTCTTTGCTACCTCCTGATTTTAAAGAGTATTGTAGAAGATATTCAAGAAAATTGTTCAAATAAGTAAATATCAAATTTAGTGCAGACAACACTTTTCTGGAATAACCTTCATCAGCAGTGGTGTAGCTAGGCACTAGATGATATGTACCAGTAGGCAAGGGGTGTAGGGACCACTAAGGTCTCCAGTGGGTCAAGGGCAGAGCCCTTGTAGGGGGCACAGGGGGCTTTTTTAAGCTGACGACATATCAGCATTTAAGATGGTTTTCTCACTTCCTAACAGCATCTGAATACTACTCTTCTAATATCAGAGAAAAACCTATGTCGACCTCTGTTTCGGTGGGATTTCACCGTACAGTTGAATTGTCTTGCTACTAAATAAAAGCAAGTTATAATAGGCAATTGTTGGTCTAAGTTAAATTAAAAAGATGTAAAAAAAATAATTTAGTTGTATAGCTTTATTGCAGACTAGTGCTTTAAGTTTAGCATTAGCATTGCTGACATACCAACTTAACACCGTTTTACTTTCAAAAGAAAGTTTTCTATACTCTAGACTTGCGAGCAGTTCAATTACGCGTTCCACATTGATTTCGATCTCATGTAAACACCCGAAATACATTATATATATATAGTGTTGAATATTTCTAAGAAGTTGCATAATAAACCCACAAAACAATTTTATAGAAAATGTATATATTAAAGATTAGAAAACGAGCTGTCGAAAGAAGGTTACAGCATTTCAGCTTGTTACAGAACTGCACTGTGATTGGTAGTCAAAGTAGCTGGATTTAGTTTCTATATGCCATATATGTATGATGCATGCTCTCTATTTATTTTACTAAAAAAAATACGAAAAAGGTCTTGATGTCAGTTAGCTGTTTGACCATATAGCTCTTATAGGTCCTACTTGAAGTTTATTTCAAAATTTGGCAGACCGTGCAAAAATCAGTAAACATAACAATTGTAAAATGAGTCCACAAAAGCTATCTGTATGGTAACGCAGCTACACGTCAGTGAATTTAAAGCTTAAAACATTTAAATATTGGGCTTTCATTGAAATTTTAGATTCCCCAACTCCTTACCAACCAACGATAAATAAGGCCTACTGATTTTTTTTTTAAATTACATTTTTAAGTTGTAAGAGTTTTTCTTTAAATACTTTTCTTCATATTTTCATACTAAATTATCCCCTAATAACAACATTTGAAGAAAAAAGATCATACGTTGATAGGGAGTGGAGTAACAATATATCTTCAAAGAACGGCAATGACTTATTATCTTTATTTTTGGTTACACAACGTCATTTGAAGTTCCCTGTTTAGGATTTTTTGAATAAATGCCTTGTTTGAAATTTGAATACAAAGGCACTATTCCATTTCTTTGTAAGAAGACTCTTTTTAATGATGTCGCTGTGTAAACTGCCATCATTCATACACTCTGCTATATCAGGATACGGAGGACCACACTGTCGAGACTCGGTCTTGGACAAACTGACATACTCGGTGTGTTCTGTTACACTAGTAGCTGCACTATCCATTTGACTTTCATTTTGTAGGCTACTATCTGATCCTTGTGTCTGACTCAGTGGAGGGTTATGATCAGCCATGGGTGAGCTTCTCTTCTTTGGTTTGAAAAAAGAGTCTAGATTTCTTTGCATTTTGGCATTTGTTTTTTGCAGATATACAACGTAACGAATAAGTAAAGAGTTGAAATCAGGATCGTATGTTGGCACCGGATTTACCGTTGTTTATTCAAGTGGAACGTAATATGAGAACGAACGACTTCTAAACGGGGTCTGGCACTTTAACGTTGTTCTATTTAAAATGATGATGAAACACAACTATTACAAAACAATATTTTAATGGGATGGACAATTCTTTTTTGTTTGTTTGACGAAATGATATATAGGCAACTGCCTACACTGCCTAACGTAAGCTATGCCACTGATCAGGTACACTCAGTATCAAAAGATTGGAAAGCCAAATAATTTAAACTGGCCTAAACAGAAAACTTGACATTTTCAAAACTTAAAATTCACTGAAAAGAACCAATATGAGATGTGACATTATACTTGAATATATTATTGATCTATGATGTGTGATTGTTGTTAATTTAAAAAAAAACTGTTTCAAAATACAATTACAAATGTATAAAATGATCTTAACCAGTGAACCGTGAATTATTGATGAAAGTCTCAATTAGTAAAAATATAATCTGAGATGATCAAGAGTAAGACGATCTAATGTGAGATATATATACAATGTGTGATTATTATTGACTAATCAGAAAACATAGTAATTTTCAAAATGATATATAATATTAAAAAGAAAAAAAAAAAAAAAAAAAAGCTGTATAAAAGTGTAAACAATGAGGTGATTGATGGACACACTCAATCAATACTGCAATAATTATATATAAGCTGAATAAAATTTTCGAAATGATAGAAATTCGATATATATTTCAAAAATAAAAAATTTGAAGAAAAGGTGTCAATAATATGAGTGTAATACAAAATGTATATTTATGACACTTAATCAATATACTGCAGTAAGCTGTAATAAAACAGCAGGAAACTGTTGTATGGGGTAAATTTAATTCTACTTGTTATGTTTCATCACAACAACATTACATTAGCAGTTTGATACAATAGAAATCATCATGTCACTTTTTCTGCATTAATATTTGAATGAAACGTATTTCACTGCTTTATCATGTTTCACTGTTTAGATAGACGTTTTCAGAAATCGGTGATTACCTAGTTATTGTTTGTGGACACTAGGTGGCGTTACTATCGTCTGCCATTAAGAAAGTACAACAATCGGTTGTTTACACTAGTTACGATTAATCAGTATTCATAATTGGATTAGATAAACACGCTTCAGTTGTTATTTTATGGCTCCTTATCAAACTTTTTTTTCAGATAAAGAAATTCAGATATTCAGATGTTTTAATTTGATAAAACTTAAATTCCTTTTCATCTTCACTACAGATCGCTATAAAGAAATTGACCGACTAAAAGTTTTAATTTGTTTTACAATTTAACACAAAAAAAGAAAGAAAAAAAAACAGAATTGAAAAATGCACCTTAAGATGTCACATTCAAAGTTTAAGGGGCATTAGCTACGA
>MJUT01054861.1:584592-628948 GCA_002080005.1 Gigantidas platifrons
AAAATGTCTGATCATTTTGACGCATATACGGCAGCTGTAGTCTCCAAATTTTTAGAAGAAAATGATTTTGACTTGAAAAATGTGGAAATGCAAGAATTTAATATTCTAGATGTCCAAACAAATGTTCCAAATTCCAATGGCAATACAAATGAAAATGTATATCAAACTAAAGCCCAGTCGGGTAGATTTCAAAACATTTCATTTGAGCACATTGATTCATTCCTTAGTTCGAATTTTGTTACACATGAAATACACACGACTCGGACAATAATAACACATCATGCCTGGTTCCTCAGATAAATCGGACTGACATTAGTCACAATTGCAATGAATTTTTCCACAACAACTTTACAAATCCGCCCATATTCAAATAAAATTCAGAAACTCGTCCTTCATTTAAATTTCCAATTTTTTTCATCGAAGCGACAACACTTGAATGTGCGGCCATATTGATTACACACTATCATTGCTCGTAGATTCATACGCGTGGAATGAAATATACAAATTAAATAAAATAATATAAAAGACATTTTGGAAGTCTATATAATAAACAGTATAATTAATCATAGATTTTGAATATCAAAATAAGACCACTCGTGACCGAATACGCATTAAGGATTAAACTCGTGGACGGAACAAGTTCCGCCCACTCGTTTAAATCCTTATGCGTACTTCGGTCTCTCGTGGTCTTATTTTGATATTCAAAATCTACGATTAGTTATACTATATATATTTACTTTTTAATTTCATACAAAATATTAATTTGATTACCCCTTTTTTTCTTATGCTTGGAAAAAAAAAAAAAATGGTATGCAGTAGGATTTATACTGATTTTGTATGGGGAAAATAACGGTAATAAAAAAAATAATAATACATACAAGGTATTTTATTTGTTGTCATTATATCTCCGTTTACAAATCACTTCACAGCAGGTGTTATCATTGAATTTCAACCCGAAACAACAGTATATTGTGACACCTGTACTAGAGAAACCATACATTACACCCCGAGAACATAATAATTTTGTACATTACTAATGGCGGACACACTCGGAAGTCGATAATGGCCGCGTCCATGTTTTTAAGAATAAAAAGGTCTATAATAACAGAAGGAGGGGATTGATCATTACTAAAAGTTATATATCAACAGAGTGGCAACAATAGACTAAACAAACAGAAGGAGGGGATTGGTCATTACTTATCAACAGAGTGGCAACAATAGACTAAACAAATAGAAGGAGGGGATTGGTCATTACTAAAAGTTATATATCAACAGAGTGGCAACAATAGACTAAACAAACAGAAGGAGGGGATTGGTCATTACTTATCAACAGAGTGGCAACAATAATAGACTAAACAAACAGGAGGAGGGGATTGGTCATTACTAAAAGTTATATATCAACAGAGTGGCAACAATAGACTAAACAAATTAAAGGTCCTCCACTAAAGAAGAAAGAGAGAAAAGGATAGAAAAAAAAAGATTGAAAAAAAGACAAAAAGAAAGGAAAAGAAAGAAAGAACAATTTGTCAATTTAAAACATTTCTATCGAATATCAGTCCATTTTAGTTTACTGAATAAACTGGATTTTTTTATATCAATCAAGACATGTGAAATAGCACATGGAGATATAAATGAGAATATTAAATTCCCATAAGTCATATATCATGGTGAGAACAAGTTACATTTGGACGAGATAATGATGATGTCCACTTGGTACTAGACCAACACAATTAGTTTGCTTTTTATAGTGCTCAGCTAGCTCACTGAACAGTCTGCTGGAAGACATGCTAGTTGGCTGTTTATAGTGCTCAGCTAGCTCACTGAACAGTCTGCTGGAAGACATGCTAGTTTGCTGTTTATAGTGCTCAGCTACATGTAGCTCACTGAACAGTCTGCTGGAAGACATGCTAGTTGGCTGTTTATAGTGCTCAGCTAGCTCACTGAACAGTCTGCTGGAAGACATGCTAGTTTGCTGTTTATAGTGCTCAGCTACATGTAGCTCACTGAACAGTCTGCTGTTTATAGTGCTCAGCTAGCTCACTGAACAGTCTGCTGGAAGACATGCTAGTTGGCTGTTTATAGTGCTCAGCTAGCTCACTGAACAGTCTGCTGGAAGACATGCTAGTTGGCTGTTTATAGTGCTCATCTAGCTCACTGAACAGTCTGCTGGAAGACATGCATAAGCAGGAGTCACACGGAAACATTGTCCTGATTCCAAAACAATCAGTCTTTGCTCTTACTCTTAGCGCTGCGTGCTTAGTGGAATATGTTTTTAAGGTTTTCACACAGTACAGTACATTTTCAATTCAACAAAAAAATTTCCATAGCCACTAGTCTGTGCCAAAAACATTTTGACAAACTAGCACAAAAGGAATTTTTTTTTGCTTTATGCAATTTTTTACTAGCCCCAAAACAATTTATACTAGATTGGGTCTTAATGAATTGAGGTATAGTGTCTTACATACAGTTGTAGTTCTAATTATATAAATAAAAACTGAAAAATTTACTGGTCCGAACAAAGTTTTACCGGTCTTGGGCTCGAGGACCGGTACTCACCACAAAGACTGTAGGGCTAGTGGTCTTTGGCACAGGCTGCCATGGCACTACATGACCTACAATATATATTACTACTGAAAATAATGCACTGTAGATATTGACAAATGTTGTTACCATTACGCTGTGTAGCTACAACTTCTAATTTATAACGAGTCTGTGGAGTATTTTCAGTGAGGCGGGGGGATATGTTGACCATGTTTCCTTTCATGTTATACAGCTTCAGGATATCATGTGGTCCTGCTTCTGCTGCCGACCTGAAGGTTTCTGAAATAGAACACATACAAATTAAAACGTATATACAGTACATGCACATGTAAATAAGATAACAAATCCGACTAAAATTTGTTTAAGAGAAATGCAATTTAATGAATAGTAAATATGGAACATAAACACAATTACTGACAGACATACAAAATTACAAAGGGAGATGGGCAAAACTTAATGCACCCAACGTCCAAGTGTTTTGAATTTCAAATCACCACAAAAATCACACATTTTGTCAAGAACCCCCTTAGGACAATTTACAATAATTATTTCATCATAATAATTCATTATTGAATGTGATACCATAATAACAGAATTTTGGATTTAAATGTAAATTTCAAATTTCAATCAATAAAATGTTTCAAAACTGTTACAGTGTGCATTGTGTAGGAAACAAATCGTGCCCGATATCCCAGCTCTACTGCTTGAAAAAAACACATGTATACTTGAACATGTCTGTGCTCTTAAGAATAACATATACAATGTACAAGTATGGTACATGTACATATAATAACATTCCAATTCTTCCATCATTCATGACTTACCACCGAGTTGGTAAAAAGAGTACCACAACAGGTGCCTCTAGTGGAGGAGGAACTGCTTACCCTTCCGGAGCACCACAGTTTATCCTCTGTTTTTAATGAGATTTGTCTTGCTCAATCTTTAGTTTTCTGTGTGGTGTTTTGTAGATCATTGTTTGTCCTTTTATACTTTTTCTTTTGGCCATTGTGTTGTCTGTTCATCGATTTACGGATTTTTATTATCCCTTTGGAATCTTTAAACTAATCGCGATATATCGTTTCTAGTGTTTTGTAGATCATTGTTTGTTCTTTTATACTTTTTCTTTTGGCCATTGTGTTGTCTGTCCATCGATTCATGGCTTCTGAATATACGTTTTTGGTGGCAAATTACAAAATGTACCATACATCATCACATGTAAACATATTTTTATGTATTAGACATCACCTGGCTATATACCCTTACTAACCTAATATATGGCAAGAGGAAATTATACATTTCCTTTTTTAATAAAACATAAAGCAATTTTCTTATTTCAAATTGATTGAGTCTAATTATAGATTTTAAAGGTAGATATCAATTATATCAAGGTCGTTCTCTTTACACAGGGTATGATGGACAGTTCAAATTAACAAACACTTCATTTTACAATCTCTATAGTATAAATACAAAAATCAATTAATTATTAGCTACAAAAAAAAGATGTTCATTTGCATGTCTTGGTGATCATTAAGTAACAATTCTGGTCCAGTAAATGATTAAAATGAAGCTACGTACACTGTACAATGGACATTCAATGTATGTACATTTTGTACAGAATATTGCTCCGAGAACACTTCCTTGAAACTTTCAGATTGCTTCCGTGAATGTGTTCTAATGAAATTTTGTTTACTTATTATACATAACTTTTTTTTCTTTGTATCTAAAGATGCTTATTTTACCTAGGTTTGCTCAGGGACCACTTCCTTGAAATTTTCAGATTGCTTCCTTGAATGTGTTCTAATGACATTTCTTTTACTTATATAAATGCATTTTTTCTCTCTCGTATCTTCAGATGTTTAATTTACCAAGGTTTGCTCCAATAATGCTTTCTTGAAATTTTCAGATTGCTTCCTTGAATGTGTTCTAATGAAATTTCTTTTACTTATATAAATGCATTTTTTCTCTCTTGTATCTTGGGATGTTTAATTTACCAAGGTTTGCTCCAATAATGCTTTCTTGAAATTCTCAGATTGCTTCCACGAATATGTTCTGATGAAATATCTGTTATCTTTTACTTATATAAACATAATTATATCTTCTTTTTTTTGGAGGGGGGGAGGGGGGAGGGGATCTTAAGATGTTTAATATACCAAGGCTAGATACTATAATTAATTAATGGATATATAGCTAGATGCACTAAGGAGTGAGTGAGTGTTGTTTAATGGCAAAGTGAGCAAATTTTCACCTACAGCACGGTAGGTACAGCTACTTTATGATGAGATGATGATGGTGTCCTCATTTTACTAGATTAAAATGTAATTAGTTGGTTATTTTTGTGCTAGCTCACTGAAACAACAGTCAGAAAGTAGACATAATTGCATTTCAACACACTCAGACACATTATCCTTATTCTAAGCCAACCAGTCTAAGCTCTTACTCATTACTTACTGTCAACAATGATCATTTTGGATCCAACATGTTTGAAGTTTCTTAAGAAAGCTTTTTTTTAATTAATTTTCCCATTACGGTTCCCATGCTTAACATAATATGGTAGTCACCTTGAATTTCCAATCAGCATACAAAATGACACACTGTGTACAGAACATACCCTAGGACATTGTTGAATTTCAAACTAGAGAATAGTTTTTGTATTCAAACTAGAGAATAGTTTTTGTACAAATTGAGCTTTGATGCTCAACCAATTAAACTGCATCAATAGATGTGGTGGCATATTAACTGAATTTTGCAAAAATGTAAATTTCAAGAATAAAAATCTATGAAATGTTTCTAAAAATTAGAAACAGTATAATGCATTGTTTAGGTTGGTTTATTAGCGGTCACCCAGTCACAAATGCGAGTAACATTTGTGTTGGGCGACATATAATACGTATATTCGTCGCCCAGTTGGCAATTGCACAATTTAATTGAGTCAGGTGCAGATTGAAGTTCTGCAGGTCGTAAATCAATATCTTGGAATTCCCCTTTTTGTCAAAATAGGTTTATTGCATGATTCTCTGTATTTTGTGTGAATATTAAATGAATAAAAACCGAGACCTCCCGAATAAGTCTGATGTTCCCGTTATGTTGCACTCAGAGATGTTTTCGGTAAATATAAAATAGAAGGAACAGCCGCTGTTCTCATTATTGACGTTTAACATACTTCCGTGTTATTTTCACAGTAGTCGTTTATGAAAAAGTTCTTGACAGAAATTTTAATAAAATATTTCTTTTATTAATATATCGTTTCCGTTTTCATTGATATTTTTATGTTACAATGTATATTGCTCTTTTCTTTGTTTTAATTGCCAAATCCACAATATTAGTCTAGTCAATTCCGTAACGTTATCGATCGTTTAACACATTTCGTCAATTTCCTGTCACAAAAAAAATGTGGCGATTCATAAAGGGGGTAGAAGAACCTTCAAAAAAAAGAAAGTCAACTGAAGATAAACTAAATTACTTTAAAGATTATGACAAAAAAAGAAAAAGGCAATATAACAATGATTGTGAAAAATTCTATGATTGGCTAAAAGATTCATTTAAGCAAAAAAATACTGTTACTCATCTACATTAAACATGATAAGTTTACATGACATATTCGATAAAATCAAAACCAAATTTCAGAAATTAGAGTGCGAGTGGTGGACAGGTCAGATGAGGAATACACAAAAAAAAAATTCTTCCCCCAAAAAAGGTCTTTTTTCAGTTCAATAAAACCACTTTCAGTTCACTCAGATTGCAGGATTTAGGGTCTAATTTTTCAAATTTTCTTGGGGGGGTTCGGATCGCAGGGACAGAAATTAACAGGGGCCCAGTCACCCATGGCTCCTAGATTTTGGTCTGGGCTACTAAACTTTTACCTATAATTTAGTTAAACATAAAGATATCAAAAATCTTGTCTGGGCTCCCAGCTTGAACTTCCCAATTTCTATCCCTGGATCGCTTAGCGATCCTCAACCAGTGAATGCAATTTTTTCATAAAAAGTTAGGCTATTAACTTTTTGTCTGGGCTACTACTTTTTTTCCCTTGTAGCCCAGTTAGTTATACTACTAGTCTGTAAAAGTTAATCTTAATCCCTGGTGGTGATAGGCACTGATTGCACAGGTACATGTAAATCCAACGACCATCCGATCACCACAAACGCCCTATAAATAGAGCTTTGACCTACTCATGATCAACCAATCAAACTGCATCAATATTGGATGTGGTGCCATATTAAAAGAATTTTGGACTTCAATGCAAATTTCAAATAAAGAGCAATAACATGTTTCTAAAATTAGGTGCAGTATATGCATGATGTAGGTGCATTATTTATAATGGAATATACATGTAGATGGCATTATAATAGAATGTGACAGGGTAAAAGAAAGATTATTAATCAGACATGCCTGTAATCAATTTTTTATCCCATTATTATCTCATCACATATACATGTACATGTACAAGGTAAAACAATGTTGACATTTTACTGCAGATGTCAATTGTATTCAAAGGCATATACAGTATGTGCATGTATGTGCAGAAAATATAGTGCACTTTAATTATATTTTAAATTACAACATTTGTTCTTTTCTTTTTATTTTGTGATCAATTTGATTTCAAAGGTTGAAACGAATGAATTTATTCCTACAATAATCTATTAGACTGTTTTTCAAACAAGTTTTTAATACAGTGCAGTCCCCCCTTTTATGAAGCCATCCCAATGATGAAGTGGCCACATAAGACAGGTGGATGTGATCATATGTTTGTTGGATTTACATCTACATATACATCTATGTACATTTTTTTTGTACCTTAATCAATCTAATTAAAATTAATTAGATCTCAGGACTTGCTTCCTTTTTCCTATAGGATGTTTACTATTTCCCGTGTGGGAGATCTAAAAACGCTCCTTTAAGATAGAGTTGTGTCAGGGGTCAACATGAAAGTACATGTAGATGTATTATACATTGACCAATCTGCTACTTTTCAGCAGACAAGACAACCATATGCCTTTTGGAATGCACCTGATAGACGCCTAATATATCCTGGACACGACCCTTAAAGGAGCATTATTAAATCTCACATGTAGCATCTAGTGAGTAAACAACTGTTAGAAAGCAGGGAACAAGTGCAAAGATCTAAATTTAATCAGATTCGTACCTAAATACAACCATTACCCACTATCACCACTAAACTTGTGAATTTGATTAATATTGCTGCCTGTGTATCTTTATACATATGCATGTACATTTTCCTACATGTACCTGTTTCTTGGTCAAGCCAGAAAATACTAACTTTCACATACATGTATGTCTGTGTTCAATGATATCATGGTAGCTAAATGATAAAAATGGTGGCGAAAATTGGTTGAAATAGCACATGAATACACGGTATCATAGAACCTGTGGTACCATAGGATTGAACTACATGTATACCATAAACAGATCTAGATCTATAGCTTACATACATATGTACGTGTATGGCCATGATGTATGAGGATGGGTTAATTGTAATACAACGTATGTCTCCTCTTTAAGTTATACAAGATCAAAGACATCAAATTATATGTTTCTAATGATAATATTGATGCTACATGTATATTAGCTAAAATACATGTCACGATCAGGTAGTCCTAATTATATTTAATCTTGGACGTAATTTGAGGTAATATTCAACTCCTCTGAAATCCAATATATTGTTCAATGCCACAACTAAATGTATTATTATGCTTCTGGTTCTAAAACTTGAGACGAGAATCGAAGTTTTCAATTTATGTCCATGCTTAACCGAAAACGATAAAATTTTCGCACAATTAATTAATCCTGGCCTTACGCGAATGGTTTATAAAACACATATCACAAAATGTACCCTACAAAATCATTTTCATTTAATTTATTCAAAAGTATAATTTTGAGCATCTGCCATACATGTATATATAGATTGCAGGTTATTACTTATTATTACAGAAACAAAGTACATGTAGTGTTGAGTACATGTAGTGTTGAGTATGTGTAGTGTTGAGTACATGTAGTGTTGAGTATGTGTAGTGTTGAGTACATGTAGTGTCGAGTACATGTAGTGTTGAGTACGTGTAGTGTTGAGTACATGTAGTGTTGACTACGTGTAGCATTGAGTACATGTAGTGTTGAGTACATGTAGTGTCAAGTATGTGTAGTGTTGAGTACATGTAGAGTTGAGTACGTGTAGCATTGAGTACATGTAGTGTTGAGTACATGTAGTGTTGAGTACGTGTAGTGTTGAGTACGTGTAGTGTTGAGTACTGTAGTGTTGATTACATGTAGTGTCGAGTACATGTAGTGTCGAGTATGTGTAGTGTTGAGTACATGTAGTGTTGAGTACCTATAGTGTTGAATATGTGTAGCATTGAGTACATGTAGTGTTGAGTACGTGTAGTGTTGAGTACATGCATGTAGTGTTGAGTACATGCATGTAGTGTTGAGTACGTGTAGACATTCAATATATTTCTTTTATGTGCTACGTTTCATAAGATCATGTTTTTATTTATTTTTATCCCCTGAAATATGCAATATAAAAAAAATTAAAATGTGAAATTAATGATTAATTTTAGTGCAGTTAGGGCTTCCATTGTAGTTTTGAACTGACAAGATACATACAATGTACATGTAATATAATGTATAAGAAAGTAGAGCATTTAAGTTTAAACCATTTATTTACACAAAGGATGAATGTGGAAACATTCCAAGGATTTAAACTGAAACCCATTAACACTTGACATGTCATAGAGTTTTGTATGAACCAACGTGAATAGATATTTGTATTGCTATATAATTCCGGCACAAAAATCCTATAGAATATCCTAAACAAATCAGAAATTGAAATTTTATACAAATTTATTGGGTGCTTTATATAATCATTACAATTGATTTAGCTGTACAAATTAACATTAACATGTACAATGCATTGTAGAAATAAATCCTTATTTTGTATTTGTGTTTGTAGTTTTTTTCATTCTCATACATGTACATAGATTTCCTATTAGGTCTTTTCTTATTACTAATCCCTTTAAAGAAATTACCGCTATGAAAATTGAAATTTTGACTGACCACTTATATTTACAAACAACATTTCTTACTAGTTAATTAGTCCACCCTTTGGAAGATTACTCGGTGTTCGGTAATTTTGTTATTACCCTTATTTACTAGCTAGTCCATTCTAATACATGTACATGGTCTTCCTATATTAGGCCTTTTCTTATTACTAATCCCTTTAAAAGGGTCCGCTATGAAAGTTGAAATCTTGATTGACCACTTCTATTTATTTACTAAAGACATGTTATTTGTAAATATAATTGGTCAGTCAAAGATTTTAACTTTCTTAGCAACAACTTATTTGTAGGGATTATCACTTTAATTTGTAGCAAGCTTAAGTCTCAAGTCCCTTAAATGATGGGTGTACCAGTATATTTACAAATGTATGGTCAAAGTCTTAAGCCAAGACAAATAATCTGGTGTTTTATACATACATGTATGTATACATGAATACATGTACATCCAACATGTACACTACAAATTCATTGATTGATTTGATTTTTGGTGTTTAACACCACTTTCAGCAATATTTCAGCTATATCATGGCAACCAGTTTTAGTGGTGGAAGAAGCTGGTGTACCCGGAGAGAACCACCGGCCATGGGCAAGCAACTGGTAAACTTTATCACTTGCAGCTGCGAGTCGCATGTACCCTTTTTTGTAACTTACAAAGCCGGGCGTGAACCCATCTAACTCATTGAGCCACCCAGGCCCTCAAAATTCATTGAAGTTTATACATGTACAATATATAATATAATAAAGAAAAAATGAAATATGATTTTCCAGCGAGGCCAGATCCCTTGACTGTAAAAACATAAAATGGAATTATGTGAGTTGCAATGTACATGTAGGTCTAATTAAACACCAGTTCTTTAAATTACTACTCCATACATGTACAAATGTATATATTATGCCTTTGTTTCTTGACCAACATTTTCCTCAATATGCATATAGTTTTATACTTTCCTTTTAGTGCATGTATCACATGTGTAGAAACATGTTTTTCTAAAATATAGGTTTAATCACACTTTCAACTATTTCTTGAACAACCACAATTACCTTCATACATGTACATGTACATGCAATAGAACACAATGTGAAAAATACATGTTAATACTTCATTTTTGTTCAATGTTTAATTAATTTAACTTTTACGAAAGATTTGGGAATATGTACTATAAAGAGCATTGTACAATATGTACTATAAAGAGCATTGTACAATATGTACTATAAAGAGCATTGTACAATATGTACTATAAAGAGCATTGTACAATATGTACTATAAAGAGCATTGTACAATATGTACTATAAAGAGCATTGTACAGTACTATAAAGAGCATTGTACAATATGTACTATAAAGAGCATTGTACAATATGTACTATAAAGAGCATTGTACAATATGTACTATAAAGAGCATTGTACAATATGCAAGTGCAAGAACATCAAAAAGAACAATTTTATTGGTTTATTTTTCTAATTTCATTGCAAATTAACAAATACATGTACAATGTAATTAAATATGTTGATATCTGGTAATTTTGGCACACTAAAAAACCAAGTACATTTTGTATAATTCTCTGATGATTTTCATAACTTGTGGAAATCAGTATGAATTGATATTAATTATAAATTATTGTAACTACAATGAATGAGGTAGGGATAATTGTTATTTAATCCCAATTTACAATTGTTCTCATCAATTTTTCAGTTATAGATTTGCATCAATAATGAAGGTGAGAACAAGTTTAACTATTGATGAGATGATTATATATGATGATGGTGACTATGTCATCTTGTACTTGATGTACTGATCATGAGCTGGATTTTCATAGTGTGAACTAAAACTCACTCAAGCAACAGTTCTGACAGTGATACTTGCAACTCGCTTTGGCGAGTCTCGGACTCATCATTTAGCTTGTGTTTTATACATTATAAGACTCACCATTTTCACCAAAAAAAAAACATAGAATCCACTAGCTAGTGGGACTTATGATTTTGGGCTTAATTTGGACTTGATCAAAATTTTATCCTAAGAGGATCTCTGTGTCCACATAAAAGCTCCATCTATTACGTATACCAGTACCTCCTGACTCTGAACCAACTCGTCTTTGCTCTTAATTATTCCTTAATACTGCATGCTTAACTGGTGATTGATAAGTAATACATGTGCATGTACAAATGCAAGGGCATCATATACATTTGTATGAATCAGAAACTAGAGGCTCAGTGGGCTGAGCCTGTGTCACTCACCTTTCATTCTGCTTTGAGATAACTTAATACAGAACCTTCCATAGATGCTTCCTACCAAGTTTCGGTTCATACAGTTAGCTCAACGCGAATGGATTCTCTATCGTTTTCCCCCGATTTCGGTGAATATCGGTGTGCCCCCGTTAATTTCAGATTTTGCTCCCAAAATCCTCCCAAGCTGATCCACCCAACACCGCGTGGTTTATGACCCTCCCAAATGGTTTATGGTCGTCTAGAGTAATAAAAATGTTTAAATGCCTCCGGTAGTTAATTTGATTAGGATGTCGCGTGGAACTTTAAATATTTACAACAGATCGTTGTCCCATCTATTGGGTTATTTATCCAAACTAGTAGCACTCTTACAACTTTAAAATGGCGAAATTTTACCTTTTGCACTCGTGCGATTTTTTGTGTAATACACAAAAGAATTTGCTTCGCTAGTGTATTTCAAATCAGTCAAAACCTGAACATACACGATTGATGCATTGGTTTTCTAGCGCCTTTCACATTGTAACGGCATTTTTTGATAATTTAGGGCGTTGGTATCATCTGCAGAAGCTCCAAAACTCAACTCGACAGGGTACTGACAAATGGTCAATGTCCATACCCCTATACGAGATAGTGATTCCGAGAATGTTACTATTTTTATCACAAGGGAAATCCCGCGAAACAGTCGGCATTTTAAATAAAAAAATTAAGTCAACACAAAATATTTTAGCCTGCTGAAAAAAGACAAGTCGGTAGTGCAATTTTCAGCGAAATAATTTCATCACAAATTATTATTAGCACCGGATTCGAATATATCGTTCTGACTAAGCCCATGCCTGATGGGGTACTGGCAATTGACAAATGTCCATACCCCTATACGAGATATTGATTCTGAGAATGTTACTGTTTTTAGCAAAAGGGAAAACACGCTGAACCAGGGAAATATTATAGTCTGCCGAAGATGACAAAACCCGGGCGTCGTGTTGCAATCATGCAATTTTCAACCTTTGATTTTTTTTATCAGAAATAATGCAAGTTTGCAGATTCTTTTACAACCTGTAATTGTATATTTATGAAAAAAACAAAAACAAACAAAATATAGAGTTACACGTACGTATACGTGATACATGTATCGTCCAGGTATCAGTTTCGGAGCTGCCGATATGCATATTCATTACTCGTGAACTAGTGACCCGTATATGACATCAGAGGCGTATGTTTACATTGTCGATACAGTTGACAGTTCACCATACTAAGCAATGTCTCGACAGCTTTCAGTTAGCTTAAGTATTTTATACGTTATAAAATACCTATTTCCTAAGCCCATTTTTTATACCCCAAATTTCCTTAAAAAAGTACCCATTATTGCAGCTGCAAGTCATTCCAATGTTGTTTCTCCTTTTGTCGTCTGTCCATTGAACACATTTCAAGTGTGAAAAAAGGAGACAACTCTTAGCAAACAAAAAATCAATGGAAAGCCATAAGTGTCCTTTCTTATTGTCTGAAATCTTCATTTCTATAATTTTACAGATAAAACAGGAATGAGAAATGGTTCAAGTCATTCATTTCAACTTTTTTGGGTCTGTTTATTTGAGATAAGGATATCTACTATTGAAATTGAAAAAAATATTTGTTTTTTTAATTAAAAATTCTTAAAAAAAGAATAAAAAAACGAAAATTTAATTAATGTCATTTTCATCGTTGGGTCGTTATTATGTTAAATTGTTTGAAGCTAATTTGGATTTTTTAGTTTTTATTGTTTATTGTTAAAAAACGTTTGAACAATATGGCAAGATAGCACACCATACCTTGGAACAAAGTGTACGCTGTTCCATCCATTTTACATACATTAGGAGTGAATTGGAATAGCCGCTCCGAAATTGATACCGCCTACACAGGTAAGTGTGACGTAGCACTCAATAATAAACAAATTTTGCGTAAGTGTTTGAAGGCTCTAGATAAAGTTCATGTTAAAACATTTTAAAGGATACTTGTATCTAGATATTTCCAATATTTAATATTTCTTTCAACGCCATGAAAGAAAATAATTTACTATTTTCCTTTGAGGGCTACGAAACCGATACCGTGAGGATACATGATCTCTGCCAACATAAGTTTTTATTTTAATATCTTTTACTGATGACAAATATTATAAAGTCACACTAACGGCAATTATGCTTACCTGAGTTATTGATTTTTAATAACACCTGTCTGTATCCCATGGAGAAAGCAATGGAATTAAAACCATAAATTTTACCGCGGCCCACCGATTCAGGTGAGAAACCCTGCTGATTTATGACCAAATGCTCCAAAGATACACCAAGATTTTTTCGGTGGATATCGGTGTATTTCAGTTTTACACCAAGAAATTCCACAGATTTTGGAGTGGGCAAATCCATCCTCTCTGAGCTAACTGTATGGCTAAGCAGTTTCATAGGAGAAGATTTTTTAGAAATTGCATGTGGTGGCCATGTTTGCTAACCGATCGGGATGAAATGAGCAATCTTCATAGATGACATTCCATAGATGATTCCTACCAAGCTTTGGTGGTCTATGTTTGTTAACCGATCAGGAGGAAATGAGCAATCTTCATAGAGGACATTCCATAGATGTTTCCTACCAAGTTTCGGTTCATTTGGCCAAGTGGTTTCAGAGGAGAAGATTTTTATAAATTGGCCAATCAGAAACAAGAATTGCCTGTGGCAGCCATGTTTGTTAATGAATCGGGACAAAATGAGCAATCTTTATACAGGACCTTCCAAGAATGCTCCCTACCAAGTTTGATTCATTTGACCAAGTGGTTTCAGAGAAAAATATTTTTTAGAAATCAACCAATCAGAAACAAGAATTTCCTGTGGTGGCCAGGTTTGTAAATGGATCGGGACGAAATTAACAATCTTTATAGAGGACCTGCCATACATGCTTCCTACCAAGTTTTGGTTCATTTGGCCAAGCGGTTAAAGAGGAGCAGGTATTTAAAAATTGGCCAATCAGAAACAAGAACTGCCTGCGGTGACCATTTTCGGTAATGGATCATAACAAAATGTGTACTCTTTGTAGAGGACCTTCACAGGATGCTTCCTACCAAGTTTCGGTACATTTGGCCAAGGGGTTTCAGAAAAAAAGATTTTTTAGAAATCGACCAATCAGAAACAAGAATTGCCTGTGACGGCCATGGTTGTTAATGAATCGGGACGAAATGAGCAATCTTTATACAGGACCTTCCAAGGATGATCCCTACCAAGTTGTGGTGGCCATGTTTGTTGACAGATCGGGACGAAATGAGCAATCTTTATTGAGGACCTGCCATAGATGCTTCCTATCAAGTTTCGGTTCATTTGGCCAAGCAGTTTCAGAGGAGAAGATTTTTAAAAATCGGCCAATCAGAAACAAGAATTGCCTGTGGCGTCCATGTTTGTTAATGGATCGGGACAAACTGAGCAATCTTTATAAAGGACCTTCCACAGATGCTTCCTACCAAGTTTCAGTTCATTTGGCTGAGGGGTTTCAGAGGAGAAGATGAAAATGTGAAAAGTTAACGGACAACAGACACCAAGCGATGGCAAAAGCTCACATTGCCTTTGGCAAGGTGAGCTAAAAATGAATATTACACAAAATTTTCAACATAATTTGTAAATTTCACATACAGTATTGTATGAAGATCATGATCAATTATTCAGTATTATATAATTACATACATTTTGTATATATGTACAGCTGTATATACATGTACATGTTGTATAAAGGCACAATATAAAAAATATAAACATTCTGATAATATACAAATGTATATATTAAACATCTGTAGAATTTTAATTGTGTACAAAATTCTTGTCAAGTTATTTCTTACTTAATTTTCATGAAATGTTCAGCATTAAAAGCAGAAATAAATATAGTTTCTTCTTCAAGTTCATATACAGTCATCGACTTTAGCAGTGGTCCAGTGGCCCATGGCCAGTGAAAATGGATTCGGATCAGTGATTTTTGCCAATTTTTTTCAATAGAATCTATATAAATATTCTAATTTTGAAGTTTTCGGGTCAGTAAATTTGAAAGTCTAATTTCGAAGACTGCTTATAATTTTCATATAATTTTATTTCTACTTTTCCTTAAAATATGATAAAAACACAAAGTTAATTTTAGTTTGCCATACTTTACTATTTAATCATAGAAAATTGCGATATTGAGAATTTACATTTGTGTCTAAATCGTATAGTATATACCGGTAAATGCCTGTAAATAAAAACAAATTCTATGAAAATATTAAAATAAGATCTTATTACTTCTACTTTCAAAGGTCAAAATATCAAAGAAATCAGATAGAAGTTGATCGTGACTTCGTGAGATTTTTTTTTAAATAAGTAGTTTTTAATTTATATGAAATACATGTTTTATGTACATTGTACAATGTACATGTATATAGGGAAATATCTTAGTGCAGAAAGAATTTTGACCTGTGCATATACATATACCAGTGCCAGATTTAGATAAGACTAAGAGAGGTAATTTTGAGCCTATCGAGCTAAAATCCGGCAGTAGTGGTAGTACTTAAGACAGGTGGTCAGTAAATACAGGTTTATTCAATATGAAATGCACTATACATGTGATTGAAGATAATTAAAATTAAAGTCATATAATATAAGTTATTGCTTAATGGAGGGTGGTCATTGAAGCAAGTTTGACTGTATAATTAAAAGTACAAATGACTCTATCGAGTATACAATGTACATGGGTTAGAATCAATAATTGTTGTTTAAAGACATAATTCTGTCAATTTCTGATGCCAATCCTGTTATCATTTGATACTAGAAATACCTTGCAGTGGGTGTACATGTCTTGTTATGGCTGTTGGAGCTTAAGCCAACAATGTTTAACCTTTCCATGATCTTAAAACGCAAAGGTTTTTAATTTCCTGATGGCAATTCTTACCATAAGCCATGGAATGACTGAAGTCACTCAGACACATTATCCTGATTCCGAGCAAACCAGTCTTTACTCTTTCTCCTTATTGCTGCTGGCTCAGGAAAAGCAACAAATACCAATTTTCTTGTCTTTTGTTTGCCCCGATCTGGGATCAAACCCACAATCTACAAAACTGTACCACATTCAAGTCTAGCACGCTAACCATTACACCACCGATGTGGTTTTTTAAATTTGATAAGCAAATGCAAAGAATAGCTATTAAGTTCTGATGGTAATTATACATGTATATATATTACATGTATGTACCTTTTGACATTTCTTTCCTTGGGAATAATTTAATGATTTCAAGTGACCCAAATTGCTGTGAAAAATATGTAAGAAATAAATTTAAATTGTCTGAATGTGGAATCAATATAATACAATATTATGATTTCGCTGCAATTAATGTGTAGTATTCAATAAACACACAAAAGTCACGATCAGTGCCTCAAGGTTCCTATACCATTTTATTAAAAATGTTTTTATAACAATTAGTGGATTAAAATTGTCATGCATTCTCTGTAGATATTGTATACATATTCTTACAGCTGTATTGTCAACATTATATACAGTTAAACCTGCCCATGCGGTCACCTCTGTAAGCAGTCACTTGTATTAAAAGGTAACCTTTTTCTTGTTCTGTCATAGAAAATTTCATATGAATTGAGCCTCTTTTAAGAGGCCACTAAATGTCTTGCTTATACAGCCACTTTTTCTTTGTCCCAAAGGTGACCTCTTAATGTAGGTTTGACTGTCCTTTAGACAATTCAAATGATCAGTATAATATGGGGCTGTGGTCATGATCGTATGGTAGTTGGATTTACAACTACCTATATGCAATCATTGCCTATCACCACTAAAGTTGTGAGTTCGAATCCATTCATGGCGAGGTGTACACTCGATACAATCAACATTATGTGGTTAAGTTTGTCAGTGACTTGCGGCAGGTCTGTGGTTTTCTCTCGGTACTCTGGTTTCCTCCACCAATAAAACTAATTACCATGATATTATAACTGAAACATTGTAAAAACACTATAGCCCTAAAATACAAACAAAATGTATAACAATAAATAGACAATCCAAATGATCAATATAATCTACAATGTAAAACAAAGAAATGAAAACTAAAACAAATATTATTTAAGTTTGTACATGTCATGTACAAAAATGTACATGTACTGTAGTATATGATTTGGTTTGGTTTATGGTGTTTAATGCCACTTTAAAAAAAAAATTCAGTTAAATTGTGGCGGTCAGTTCTATTGGTGGAGGAAACCGGAGTACCCGGAGAAAACCACTGACAAACTTCATCACATAATGTTGTATCCAGTACACCTTGCCTTGAATAGAGTTCGAACTCACGTTAGTGGTGATATGAACTGATTACATGAAGTTGTAAATCTAACTCCTGTACGATCACAACGGCCCCTGTTGATCTTGGAAATCAAGTAATACTTAACTAGCTTGTAGCCTTGTATGTATGTACAAATATACATTTTTGTATGATCATCTTGAAAAAATAAAATTGTGAATTTTCTTAACATTTTTTGTATTAAAAGGATTATTAACTTTAAAAAGTTGCTGTGTTTGAAATCTATTTTATCTTTACTTCTAAATGCAGCCTGAGTTTACATCTAAAGTTGGCATTAAACATCAATTCATCATCAATCAATCCAAAAATGTTTGAAAGTATAAAAATACAGCGTGAATTGATATTATGGGAGTGAATCTGTACATAGACCTCAGCTGTTGATGACTTTCCACATATCTGTACACCTAGAATCTAATTCTAATTACTGCTACAAATGTATTTCAACAGTACACTAAACAGCTGTGCTAAGTAATTATTTGGCCCTAGTGGGATATTATACACAGATTTAGATTACAGTTTCTCAATATCCAATCCAACTAATCTATTTGTATACCATATGCAACCTGTATTAAGAGGTCACCTTTGGGACAAAGAAAAAGTGGTATTTTGAGACAGGTGACCTCGTAAAAATAGCCTTAACAGGTTCAATTCATATGAAATGTTCTATGACAGGACAAGAAAATCGTGACCTTTTAATACAGGTGACTGACTGCTTAATAGAGGTGACCTCCTGGGTAGGTTTTACTGTTTTTATACAAGTGTTAATTAAGTGTTAAGCAGACATACGTGACATTGGTCAGTTGCAGCAATTTAATTTGACGAGTCCAGAAGACATTTCTGAAAATTTAGGTGGGTCCCAACTGAAAATGGTGAGTCCAGGACTCGGCTTAGGTGACTTGCAAGCTACATTGTATCTCTGAGTTAGGATCTAAATAGTGTGTAGACCCCTAGTCTGTGCCAAAAACCACTCGCCCTAAACCCCAGTCTAGTAAATATTGGTACGGGTTAGTAAAAATTGCATAAAATGGACTTAATCAAATAGAACAAATTCTTATAAAATACTGTTAAGGCTAGAGTTTGTCCAAATGTTTTTGGCACACTAGACTGGACCCCTGCAGTTTGGACCAACAAACACTAGTCCTCAACCCCAGTCTGAGTCTACTAGCTAGTATAAATTAGTTTAGTCTAATCGAAAACTGGAATGAAGTTTGTATGATCAAATAGAATAAATTCTTGTAAAAACTACCTTTTGAGCTACATGTAGTTTGACAGAATGTGTGAGGATGAGGTCATTGTTCTACTTGCAGTATAGTATATTTATACAACAATGTAATCTACATTATGTGTTTTATTAGACTTGTTTCAAAAACACCTGTATACAATTGTACACCTTTTCTACTTATTAACTGATCAATTTTCACACCTATAAATATTAAAGCTGTCACTTTGATACATGCACAGCAACAGCTAGAATTGCTGGATCCTTTAATGAGTGCAGAATACATGTACATGTATATAAGTGTTAAATAAGTAATGAAGTGTTAAGCATACAATGTACGTGACATTGGTCAGTTGTTGAAGGGATACTTGTACATGTACATGTATGCAGTACATACAGTACAGCTCAAGGCATAGTCTGATAAATGCCAGGTATGCCTCCAATACCTGGCATACCTGGCATGAAGTCATAAAACTGGAGTTATCTAATATACAACTCATAAATTAATCATATTAAGATATTTTCTGGTGAAGCCACAGGTAACATTTCCCTGTTCACCTGGGCAGGTAGAAAATACATGTACAGGAAATGATTATTAATTATTAGTGTTTGATAACACACTAGCATGTACAATGTAATACAATTGAGAAATTTAGTTGAAATATTTCTTTATGAAAAGATATCAGAAATAATAGGAAAATATTTGTAAAATTTAAATTATATGTAGTAGAGAATAATTATTATTGTTTTTTTTGTCATGAAATTGTAAAAGACATTGAACTGATAATTTAAAACAGTGCATAGCATGCATAAAGTTATAATTTTGTAGATGTTCCTTTCATTTGCATCAATTTATGCAGAAAAAAATATTTGCATTTAAAAAAAGAAAAAAAAAATAATAATAAATATGAGAGGCTCAGAAATTTAAATTATGAATTTACACATGTCACAGTTTAAAAAATTATTTAGTTATATTTTAACTTACATTTTGTACATTAAATATAGTTTTGCTGTCAAAATTCAAACCTTACTGGATACATTTGAAAAATTAAAATATATAGATAATTGTGTAGTTACAGTCATGGAACATACAATGTAATTATTCACCAGCCTCGATTTTTTACTATATATATTTCATATAAACCCATTTTTTTTTCAAAAATTATTTTAAAGCTATCTCTGGGCAGATTTTTATGAAATTTATTTCAAGACATGCAGAATTCTTTGAATTTTATTTGTTTATCTGATAGTAATTTTTGTCTTTAAATTATAAGAAAATAAAGGCAATCTGACGGAAAATCGTGCTAAAATAAACAAAAAATATTTAAATGTTTCTGCTTCTTCTGGTGCAAAAATGATCAAAATCTGTTTAGAAACATGACTTCACAATAAAAAAAAATTTTAAATGTGGTTTTATATGAAATATATAGCGTAAAATTGAGGGTGGCAAATAATTATGTTTCATGACTGCATGTTAATTGCATAATTTTCTATGACAAATAGCTGTGTAATTACAGATTTTCATAGATATAAAGAAATAAAAAAATACCTGAAATAATTAGCTTCGACAGAGGTGTTTTTAAAAGATATATTTAATGTAAAAAAAATTTAAATAAATGAGAAATTAAGAAGGAAAGGGATTGGGATAATCTTTTATTTATTGTTTTCTATCTAGATATTATTGTTCAATAAACAACTCTTTACATGTTTATGACACTCACTACAGCATTTACAGGAAACAATTAAAAATTACTTTTATATGGATTATAAATTTATGACAAAATATTCTTGCATAAAAAAGTTTTTAAGTTTTTTTTTTACATGTTAAAAATGGCATTGTTTATGGCAATATTAAAAATTAAATTAATTTTTATATCATGTTTATTGACAAAAGTTATCAAAATAGTTTCAACATACAAAACAATATAAAAGTGCTATCAAAACAAATTAGATGTTGATTAAAGGGTCACCGATTAAAGATACTTTGTTACACAAGTCTTTTGATGATATTAAAAAGAAGTAAGGTAAATAATACAATTAACATTTGTTGACTATTTTCCCAATAATTATTCCAACAAATGAACAAAATTAATAATACAAAAATATTAGAGCTCCACATGAAAGCTTCATGGGATTTTGAAAATTCATTATATGAAATTTGTTTCAAATGCTTTATTTTTTTAATGTAATTCCCAATATAAGCCCTAACTTTTTTTTATTTGGTGCATAATTTTCCAATCTTATTCTCAATGAAAACATTCATCTGAAAATATTCTTCATATACATGTAACTTATAAAATACAAAGGTAAGTCACCTGTGAGTGATGGTTTTACCTGTACATGTAATTAGTCATTTCCTGTTGTATATTGGAACCACAGGTGATACTGTGGAGATGGGTTAATCACAAAGCAATAAATACCTGGCATTCGATGCCAGGTATAAGGCATGCCAGGTATTTATCAGACTATGCATTGAGCTGTACTGTAGTATTTATACAACAATGTAATCTACATTATGCATTTTATAAGAATTGTTTCAATTACTGAATTAAGTACACCTGTATACAATTGTACACTTTAGCTCTTCTACTTGTTAATTGGTTAAAACTGTTACTTTGATACATGTACTTGCACAGTGACAGGTAGACTTGCTGCAACCTGGATCCTTTGATGAGTCCAGAATACAGTACAGTCAGAGACATAGTGGGATTAATCACAGCAGTGTTAAACACCACCAAAAAAAACCCAACCTGATTATATATATACTTTTTTTTATATGCCTTTTGGGTGATAGTAATTTAGTAAAACTCTAAATGCAAAAGAAATTTTGAAGAGATATTTAATACTAACAATATATCCAAATCATTGTCCCACATTGTACAAATCTAAAAATAGAAAACTTTGTCAAGTGACGGAGTCCATAATGAAAATGGAGAGTCCATGAATCATCTAAACCAGTTGCAAGGAAATCTGCTACAAGGCCCTCTCTTAAGTTATAAATAACTAATAATAAAAATGTACATGAATTTGAATTTGAATTTTGGCATTTAATGCCACTTTCAACAATATTTCAGCTATATCATGGCGACCAGTTTTAGTGGTGGAGGAAGCCGGAGAGAACCACCGACCTAAATGGGCAAGCAACTGGTAAACTTTATCACTTGTGGCTGTGAGTCAAGTGCACCCTTTTTCGTAATTTACAAAGCTGGGAGCGAACCCACGCCGTATCGGTGATAGGTTTGTATGAGTTGCTAGATCCAACGACCTAACTCATTGAGCCACATGGGCCCCTAAAAATGTACATGTAATGTTACGTACACAGGGGTTGAAAATTATTTTGGGCAGGCCCAAGCCCAGGGCTTTTTAAACTTTTTTAACCCAAGTCCGGTCAGTGATTTGCCAAGTCCCAATTTGTAGCCAGGATAAAATTAGCAAAGGCCTGTGAAGGGCCGGCAGCTGCCTGGGGATCATCAAGTTCCTTTTAACCAATGCTTGACACATAACAAGTGCTCCTGGTGTTTATCATGTAACTTAAGTCCATCAATGCGTGAATTTTTAGTTCCCCGACTCCGAGTAAGGGCATCGTGCCTATCTGACAAGTGTGAAAATTTTCTACAGTACTTGCAGTACATTTCCTGAGCATTCTCATCAAAGACGACCCAAGGAAATTTATCTATCCATGAGTTTTGAAATGTTCTCTTTCGTTTCTCCCTATCATACTTAATATCTTTATTTCTGGGAGTTTCAGGGTCAGTTGGCTTGTTATCCGCTTTTTTCACTGTAAAATTAAAATTAAGCAACAACATTTTTCTCAAAAGTTGTCAACAAAAACATACGATTGATCAATATTATTCCGACGCTTGACCTTACATAGGTATGTGGGAAGCGCAGAGGTGATTCGGAACTTATTAATATTCATGAGGAATATCGATCCATCCAGGATGTTTTAGTACTTATTTACAGTGAAAGGAGACGATTGACAAAAACTTGCATGTGATTTGAATTGAAAACAAGATGTTCAGAAAAAAGTGGAGTTTTTATTTTTTTTTAAAGGCATGCCCGACGGGCTTTTTCCATGGAAAAACGGCAAGCCAGAAGTTTCAATTTTCTAGTCCCGGGCGTCGGACTTGAATTTTCAACCCCTGGTACACAAGGAATATTTTCAAGGGCCACACCAAATTAGTAGTCTTTGGTTACCGAGCCCCTGTTAGTGTTAATCAAGTTTCAACCCTTGATTATAATGCATTACACATGTACAGTCATGTGTTAGAGGGATCAATGTACTGCCTCAATTGCTATTCTTTTCTAACTGGATTTTTCAGATGAGTATAAATAAATTTAAGCAAAATATAAATATACAATAATTTAAAAAAAAATTCTTTCATTTGCAAATTTGTCATGTAAATATATTTGGTGAGGGTACAGCACAATCATGGCCACTCCATGTCAATGATGGAAGCTGGAAAAAGAGCAGCTATAGGACAAAATTGGCTTGTTTCGATGTGCAAGTATATTATTGTCTGCAATCCAATAAATCATTAGCTACAGATACATTTGTAGTCCTACATGTATGTCCAAAAATACAACAGACTGAGCAGTGTAAAGTGAAATCTGTTCAGGGGCGGATCCAGGATTTCATGTTAGGGGGGGGGCAACTTAAAAAAATCGTGCCAAACGGAGGGAGACGCGAAATTTTTGGGGTATTTCGTGTGAAAATTCACGATTTTATGCAAAAAAATCATATTTTGTCCAATTTTAGCCGAGTGCGCTCCCCCTTAAATCCGCCCCCGCTATTAACAAAAAAATTAACTGGTTTGTTTACATTTTTACATTGGTACATGTACATGTAGCTAGCCTTCTCTTCTTTTTACATTGGTACATGTACATGTAGCTAGCCTTCTCTTCTTTTTACATTGGTACATGNACATTTCATGTTAGGGGGGGGGGGGGGCAACTTAAAAAAATCGTGCCGAGCGGAGGGAGGCGTGGAAATTTTTGGGGTATTCCGTGTGAAAATTCACGATTTTATGCAAAAAAAACATATTTTGTCCAATTTTAGCCGAGTGCGCTCCCCCTTAAATCCGCCCCCGCTATTAACAAAAAAATTAACTGGTTTGTTTACATTTTTACATTGGTACATGTAGCTAGCCTTCTCTTCTTTTTACATTGGTACATGTACATGTAGCTAGCCTTCTCTTCTTTTTACATTATCCCTCTCAAATTTTTTCCTTATCATTGAAATTACAGAATTAATATTGTCATTTTATTGATACATGTATATTGTCTAGTGCCTGTGCTTAATCAGTCTACAATAACTAATTGTGCATAATTAACAATTAATGAAAATCGACTTAATTTATAATCATTTTCAATGTGGGTGCTATTTTTCGTTAATCATAAAGGGGGCAGATTCTGTTGAAATTGTGAGCAAATTTGAGGGGACAAGTTGTCAGGAGCAATTTAAGATTTCCTTTTTCCTGGCTGGACACCATACTGCATGAAACAAGTGCCTATGATGATAATCCTTTTACGATTCAGATTTTTTCCCAGAGATATTATTAATTTATAGCTAGTCCGTTCATATGGTATCGCAGTTTTACAATACCATGTTTTCACATGCTATTTTATCCAATTTTTGTCACCCTTTTATTAATTCAACTACCACACTATACACTATAGTATAGCTACCATAGCCCATATATAGGACCCAGCCAGATATATATTTTTTCCATGTTTTGTCTGTAAAATACATTCCTTCACAAAAAATATTAATTTCAAATTTGCATCTTAAGAGCATTCCCCAAATAGATCGTGTACAAATGTATATACTATAGATAATACTCGAAGTTCGGGTACAGTATTGGACGGACACTGATCCATCAGCATAATTAGGGCCAGGGGCACATCATGTCTTATAAAGAATCTTCTTGTGACCTGGTTTGGATTTTGTAAAGACAATAATGTATCAATCAATCAATCATTTTATAATTTTTACAATCAAATTAATTCATTATTGTATCAAGCTTAGAACGGTGTTTATAAAAGTTTTGCTCCGGACAAACTTATAAAATCTTATTTCTTACCTTTCAGATCGTCAGAGTTATCATCGCTACGAAATTCAGCCTGTTCATTTTTACTATCCACTACAAAATATATTACTTTAGTCGCCATTATCTATAAGACATAACCTCTCATTTCACTTTGAATGATGGATCATAATTTGTAATTCTCAACTTGTTAATTTTGTCACGTTTGTAGAGTTTCCCGCATGGTGAACCTGTCAATATTGACGTGTGACACATCTGGGTTTCATTTAGATGAACTTCGAAAATTATAATTCATTTAAAAAATCAGAGATTGTTGTTTCAGAAATAAATTCCCAAATGATATTATTTCGATATTTCGTATTCTAATCATGTATAACAATGTTATAATATAACGTAATTTTCAACGAAGTAAACAGTTTGAAGAAATGATCGAAATCGACATTACATATATCCCCAATGAATGTTTACATCACGTGGTTTGACAGTAAAGTGGAAAGATTGCGGTAAAATCACAGTTGCAGATTTACTTAGTCATGAGTCCGATGAACTTTCTCTACTGTAAAATATGCTTCATATGTTTAGCCAGTTTCCGTCCGTAAGGTGGCACATTTTAACATAAATTGGATCAATTAAATATATGGGATCGTTGTACATAAAAAATTATATACAGCTGAGGAAAAATAATTCAAAGGCGATCGCCACGTTATTACATGCCACAGACAACACGTACTGTGGAACTACTGTGACAACACCACTGAGCAGTGTCACAGACATGATACCCTCGGTTGGCCAACTCTACACGAACGCAGAATAAAAGTTAGACTGCAAATGTACTAAAATTGGTAAACAACAAAGTTGAAATACCTTATAAAAACATACTACAAAATGTAATAAAATCTAGTCCAAAACACGATCTAACAATAAACAAACATTTATAGACAAATATTAATCCAATGCAATAAAGACCGTTACAAAGTTTCCTTCTACAGAACAATAAAAGATTGGAATAAATTACAAGAAAACATCACAAACAATACCACAGCAGGCGCCATTAAAGTGGACTTATTTTATATTACATGAGATGTTGCTCAAAACCTTTCCAGTCTCCAATAATACTTTGTTTTTATCTTATTGTTAATAAAAAGGAAAAAAATGTAAAATTATATAAATAAAAAAAAATGTAAATGATAATTATATTTTTTACTATGTCTTGTCAGACATGCGGCAGAAAATAATCGTCATTGTATGTTGAAGGATTTCCGTGAATAAAAAAGATAAAGAAAACGTATTCATATTAAACTTTTAAAATCCACTGGTTTAAGAAATAGGAATGCTGTCATGATCATATCACATGTACGCACAATTCGATGACTATCTCTTTTGCCACAAAAACTTAAGACGACGATTTCTGGTTATCTTTGTATGTGATTGACTTAAGATTAATAGTCTTATGCAGAAAAGAACAAATTAATTCACCATAAAGACAGATACAGATCAGGATATTTAGACTATTAAAATTACGGAAGAATCACACTGGTATTTTTTTCCGATTACGAATCCAAGATGGCAATCACAGCTCAGTGTTTATTTTATCATAGGACAATTCTGGCCTAATGAATAAATGCTTTATATCTGAAACAACTGAAACGTTAATAAGAAATGAAAAGTAACTTGGGTGGCTTAAATGTAGTTTGAATGTTAAATGTAGAAAATGTTATGCCGATCAGAGACATCCAAGGTGGCCTCCAACAAAGTTTTGTTTTATATTTTTATTGTTGATCAGAAATTAAAGAATAGTCACCACGACAGAAAAAAAAATGTTCGCAACGAACATTGGAGAAATCGGCTTAAAATTATTTTCAGTCTGAACCCACAATTTACATGCAAAATTGTTTTAGTATGGTGAAATGGCGGGATGTTTTAGTATGGTGAAATGGCGGGATGTTTTAGTATGGTGAAATGGCGGGATGGTGATCATGAACGGACGGGGGAAACGCGTGGCTACTTTATGCATGCAACTCTTCTTATAGTTTACCAAATGATTTCAAAAACATATGCAATGTTGTTAGGGATATACTGAATACATATATGCCTTGGACCTAAATGGATGATGATGCTTATTATATTACAGAAATTATGGCTTTTTTCAACAATATTTTCAGTAGGCGGCATCTGTTTTGTGTAATCAACTTATCCTACAGTTTTCAATGCAGATATTTGAAACGTTCCAGAATGTCTGCAAGCATATTGAAGACATGTACATGGAATTATCCATCATAAAATTTTCAAGTAATGTATATGGCGTTAATATGATTTCCTCGTTAATGCATACTCTATTACAGATATCCATACTCTGCCCGCAGACGTAGGTGACCTTAGCCGATTTTGGGTGTTCTGTTTGGGCCCTTTGATTTTCTTGCTCAAATTTTATTTTGAAATTATTTAGTTTGCAAATATTTTAGCTTTGAGCATATCCAATGAAGGTTTTTTCAGAAACGTGTCGTGCTCACTAAATTTGATATCTACGTTTTTAGCCATGGCTTTTAACAATTTTATTTTAATACGGAGGCATACATTTTGTATAAACAGACTCACATAAACCATTATCACTAACCTGTTTGTAAATCATCTATTTGTTATTCAATTATAATGTGAACTCTGTGTAAAATTCAGGTACATGTGGATTCTGAGAAGATATATATCAACACTTCTCCAAAATTCCTTTAAAACATGTTTGCTATTTTCTTTATCTTCATTAANGGATGTTTTAGTATGGTGAAATGGCGGGATGTTTTAGTATGGTGAAATGGCGGGATTGTGATCATGAACGGACTGAGGAAACGCGTGGCTACTTTATGCATGCAACTCTTCTTATAGTTTACCAAATGATTTATTTCAAAAACATATGCAATGTTGTTAGGGATATACTGAATACATATATGCCTTGGACCTAAATGGATGATGATGCTTATCATATTACAGAAATTATGTAATCAACTTATCCTACAGTTTTCAATGCAGATATTTGAAACTTTCCAGAATGTCTGCAAGCATATTGAAGACATGTACATGGAATTATCCATCATAAAATTTTCAAGTAATGTATATATAATATGGCGTTAATATGATTTCCTCGTTAATGCATACTCTATTACAAATATCCATACTCTGCCCGCAGACGTAGGTGACCTTAGCCGATTTTGGGTGTTCTGTTTGGGCGCTTTGATTTTCTTGCTCAAATTTTATTTTGAAAGTATTTAGTTTGCAGATACTTTAGCTTTGAGCATATCCAATGAAGGTTTTTCCAGATACGCGTCGTGCTCACTAAATTTGATATCTACGTTATTAGCCATGGCTTTTAACAAAAAATGTTTAATACGGAGGCATACATTTTGTATAAACAGACTCACATAAACCGGTATCACTAACCTGTTTGTAAATCATCTATTTGTTATTCATTTATAATGTGAACTGTGTGTAAAATTCAGGTATGTGGATTCTGAGAAGATATATATCAACACTTCTCCAAAATTCCTTTAAAACATGTTTGCTATTTTTTTTATCTTCATTAAAATTTGTTTTTTTAAAGTTGTGGAGGGCCATCCTGGATTTCTGACAGGCACAAGATTTTCTACAGAAACATTCCTGATCGAGTTATTTAATGGTCGGTCTCAATGCAGTGTTCCAGGGGCCATCGTGGTCGTGATCGTATGGTAGTTGGATTTACAACTACCTATTCAATCAGTGCCTATCGTCACGGAAGTTGTGAGTACGAGTCTCACTATTATGTGTTAAAGTTGGTCAGGGACTTGCGACTGGTCGGTGGTTTTCTCCGGGTTTCCTCCACCAATAAAACTGACATCCACGATGTAACTGACATATTATTGAAAGCGGCATTAAGCACTAATACCCTAACCCAAACCCTGTTCATGTGCCACAGACACTTTTCGTTAATGTTCAACTGTTTCGAGTTCATTCACTCTTCATACTTTTGTCATTTCTATTACCCTTAATACATACATAAAAACAGATGAACATCAATTTTACTCCAGTTGTAAACAAGTATTTATTCTGTTAAAATCTTAAATAAAGAAACGCACTGAAACACCAGCGAATGTCAACAATAAACATATATAGATACCAAAATATGAGAAAATCAGGATTTAAAGGCGACAAGTGACCGATAACATGAGTATATTTATCGAATTTCATGTTCGTGATGGTTCCATTATTATTGAATGTCAAGCAATATCACGCAAAAATGTATGGAAAATTGTCCCTATGATTTAAATAAGAACAACTTCATTTTCATGTATGGTCCGCCGTTCACTCTTGGCGTACTTTGTTTACGTAGTGTATGTTTCTCTGTTAAGCACACAGCTTTAAGCAGTAAGAGCATATACCGGTGTGTTCGAATCAGGATAATGTGTCCGAGTGACGCTACATGTCTGCCCATGGACTGTTGTTTCAGTGAGCTAACACCACTAGATGTACTGCTGGACGCCTACTGAAAATATTATTGAAAAAAGCCATATGAAGAAACACTATATTTTTCATGTATATGATAGAAAGTTGTGCTTTCTTTTGAAATTTTAGAGAAAACGTTAATGCTCTGAAGAATTCTTTGTTGAAAATGTCAAATTCTATATATCTTCATTGATTGAAAACTTACTAAATATTCAAACCTATACTGTCATATTTGGGATGCAAATTTCTCATTTGTAGCGCAACAAATCAGACATAAATTTAAAATCCAAAAAGTAGATAAAATGGCAGAAAAACGTCAAAGAAATTCCAACCTGTCATTCCGTGTGACGTAGATATGATCTGAGTTCCCGATAACCACCTGCTGTCCAGATAGCCGGTTGTAGCGTGTTGTTCTAGTAAAACGCGGGCGGAGATCACTATCATCTGGTCAAAATGTTACTTGTTCTTGCAATGATGTAGCTAAAAATATGTCATGGACCTTTTCATGTTCAGTGATTTGAGGCGAGAGGCGTAAACATAACATATATTGATGTCTCATGGCGAGGTGTACTCGAGACAACATTATGTGATAAAGTTTGTCAGTGACTTGCGGTAGGTAGGTAATTTTCTCAGGGTACTACGGTTTTCTCCACCAATAAAACTGACCGCCATGATATAACTGAAATATTGTTGAAAGTGGCGTTAAACACCATAACCCTATACCCCAACTCATATAGTGATGCTGCCATTGAGGCGTACTAATTAACTACATGTCGCATTTGTGTGATCATACGTTTATGATACATTACTTATTGTTCTTGCAAGCGAGGTATTCCCACTTACATTAGTCTGGCAATTTGATGATTTAGTTAAAATGCTTGTCAGCGAGGCGTCCATTTGTGTCCTGTCATATTTGCGAACGAATCGTCATCAAGTTTAGTTTCCTGTTGGTGCTTAGTTTATTTGACCAGCGACGCGTCACCACTAGTTTGTAGTTTATTTGACCAGCGACGCGTCACCACTAGTTTGTAGTTTATTTGACCAGCGACGCGTCACCACTAGTTTGTAGTTTATTTGACCAGCGACGCGTCACCACTAGTTTGTAGTTTATTTGACCAACGACGCGTCACCACTAGTTTGCTATTTATGTTTATTTATTTATATTTGCCAACGAGGCGTTCTTCCTGGATTGCTCTTGATTTGTTCCTTTTATAATCAACGAAGCGTCCCCACTAGTTTGTCTCTGATGTTCAGATTTATTATGCGGAAAGGCGTCCCCACTTATTTGTCTCTGATGTTCAGATTTATTATGCAGAAAGGCGTCCCCACTTATTTGTCTCTGATGTTCAGATTTATTATGCAGAAAGGCGTCCCCACTTATTTGTCTCTGATGTTCAGATTTATTATGCAGAAAGGCGTCCCCACTTATTTGTCTCTGATGTTCAGATTTATTATGCAGAAAGGCGTACTTATTCGTGAAGACAGGGATTATCATGTTCTTACATATACAGAGATCGATATTTAATTTGTTAACTATTAAACTACGTTGTATATATATAATGATTTAATGACATGTACGCCTACACTCGTTACACAATGTATGTTAAAATTAAATCAGGCCATATAACCACAACGACACGTGCAAACAAAGAAACAACAGCTGTCCGACTTGATGTACAATCAATCAATCAATCAATCAATCAATCAATCAATCAATCAATCAATCAATCAATCAATCAATCAATCAATCAATCACGCGAAAATGTCCTTAAATAGATATATAGTATGTCATTTAAACACAATGCATTCATGTATTTACAAACATTGGCCTGTGATTGCGAATGAAACTTTAAAGAAGGTGTGTTAAAGGGTTATGGTGTTTAACGCCACTTTCAACAATATTTCAGTTATGTCGTGGCGGTCAGTTTTATTTGTGGAGGAAACCAGTCACTGACAAACTTTATCACAATGTTGTATCCAGTACACCTAGCCTGAACGTGATTCGAGAGCTCACAACGTAAGGATAAGCAGTGATTGCACAGGTAGTTATAAATCCAACTACCATACTATCACGCACATGACGGCCCCTGAAGCTTTGTAAAATGAGAATTGCTTAAAATAGCAATTGTTTAAAAATTCTTTAAAGTTAATATAATAAGTAGGTAACATTGACGTCATAGAAATAAAGTACAAATAGAACATTAAAATAAAAAACTCATTGACGTATTCTTATTATGATGTTTATATTTTAATAGTTTAAAATTTGAATAAATTAAGTATCATTTAAACCATAATACATAAGTTTATTGGTGTAGCAGAGAGTTATCAAAGTAAGATTTGTAAATACAGTCTCTTATAACAAACACTTCAACACTCGTTTAAGAATTTATTAGACTATAATTTGTTATGATATGATCATATAAAGTTAAAAGCATTGGTCAAACAAGTGGAGTATAGGTCACTATTTGTATATCATATGATAAGTATAAAAGTATTTGACTTTCTATAAATAAATATGTGGTGTGGTGTCTGATATCACTAAGAAACAACAAAATTAAAACTGCGCAGAACGAGTGAGCTGTAGCAAACAGACGAGGTTGATACGTAAACAGATACGTTCCATCGAGCGATGAACTCTGCGAAATAGTCCTTGCAATTGAGATCGAACGGCCCGGGAAAAACCCGATAAGAAATATACGGTTCAGTTAACGTATGACTATGGGGAGAACAGTCCGAGGAGGATCAAGAAGCAGGACCGGTCTTACGCCAATTCGACCAATTGCTCCCTATTTGTGCCCGCGGTGGAGTTATTGGTCAAACATGCGGAGTATAGGTCACTATTTGTATATCATATGATAAACAAGAGTAGTATTTGACTTTCTATAAATAAATAGACGGAGTCTGATATCGCGAGGAAACGCCAAAATTAAAGCTGTGCAGAAGGAGTGAGCTGTAACGAACAAAACAAGGTTGATACACTACATTTACGGTCATCGAGCGATGAACTCTGTGAAGTAGTACTTACAATTCATCTAACGGCCTGGGAAGAACCCGATGAGTGATATAATATACATTTTTAACTTATGAATATGGGGAGAACATCCCGAGGAGGAACCAGAAGCAGGACCGGCCTTAAGCCAACTGGCCCCGACACTGGAGTTATATAATCTTGGCTGTTCAGTACTCACAACAACACACTACAGGTTTTACAGAGAGCAATTGTGCCTCGTACCTCCTGGGCCAGAAGGAATTATTAACTCCTAACGTTTTTTAAAAATCAATATCCGTTTAATCGGTATTGCCATTGCATATGGGGCGGGTATCACTTCAATGGTAACTTAGTAGGACCACGATATAGAGATGACATTTCGACACCCGTTACTGACCATAACGTGTTACTTTTGATTTTGGCCCTTGGTGGTTTATTACAACTTTACGTCAGCAGTAAAAAGCAAATACTAGTACTTTAATTCAAAATGGTTAATGTCTATGATGCAGAATGAAATTTCTTGTATTAAATTTAATACAATTATTTTATTCAATTTCAAATGAAAGCACAATTATTCAGGTATCGTTTATTTTGTGAGTCAGTATATCTATAACAATACTGTCAAACTATGGAGGGATGAGAGAGTGATTGTTGTTTAACGACAACTCGGCACTTTTTCAGCTATAACATGGCGAGAACACGTTAATTTTCAATCAGATGTATAATGATGAAGTCCGTTTTGTACTAGAGCAACACGCTTAGAATGATCTTATAGTGCTAGCTCACTGAAACAACAGTCTGTGGGCAGACATGTTGCCCCACTCGAACCAACCAATCTTTTCCTTAATGCTGAGTGCGTAGCAGAGAAACAACAAAAAATACCAATTTTAGTCTTTTGTTTGACCCGATCGGGGCTCCAATCCACGGTCTACCACACTCGAGGCGAGCACGCTAACAACTACACCACTGACGCGGTTTGTCAGACTACGGAAGCCTATCGAGTATCATATATAATTATTTTTATTTAAACTATACTGTTCTTGTATTTTAGCTATTTTTATTTTGTTTTATCCTTTTAAGAATAAATTGTGGATACTCTCAACACGTTTTCTTAGAAATCTTGTATATAGTGTTTTGGAGTTTAACACCACTTTCAACAATATTTCAGTTATATCATGGCGGTAAGTTTTATTGGTGGAGGAAACCTGAGTACCCGGAGAAAACCACCGACCTGTCTCAATGTCATTGACAGACTTTATTACATAATGTTGTATAGAGTACACCTCACAATGCACGGGATTCGAACTCACAATTTTAGTGGTGATAGGCACTTATCACATAGGTCGTAGCAAGCCAAACTATCATACGAACACGATCACGAAGGTCCCTTTATTGAATTGAACCAAACCGTATTATCGCAAGCGAATTAAAACATCATAATCTGCAATGCATCGTTAGAACAATCTTAGATAATATCAAATATTGATTATTAGAGCTAATTATTAACCAGTAGGTTCTATTATGAATACTACAGACTGGTTTGTATTTATACAGCAAGAACATTATAATGGCCCTCGGAAAGTTGTATTGGCCCTCGGCGTTGCCTCGGGCCAATACAACTTTCCATGGGCCATTATGACTAACCTTGGACATATAACCGGTCCATTATGAAAACACACATTTATTAATACTATATTAAAACTTTTCCATTGCTACTGTGATATTGTGCTATTCCCCCGTCATTAGTGTTACTTCATTTCAAATAGTCTATTTCAAATAAGGATCGGTTGTCAATTTTATCTTAATTTGTGCAATAAAATATACTTAATACTCTGAAGTAATTTGAAATCGCAATATTAAGTTACATTTTTGTGTGTTTTTGATCGACACCAAAGACATTTAACCACACCAGTGATGTAATGAGTAGCGTGTTCGCCTTATATATATCTTTATTCTGATAACCTTTGTTGATACATTGGTATACAGATAACAAATTAAATAAATAAATAATACACAATAAGATACAATACAATACATAATAAGAAAACAGCTATATACAATATTTACAAACATAGAGAGAGAGAGAGAGAGTTACATTTTTTTTAGCCATGAGGGCAGACATTTTCATTGATATATCTTATAAAGGTGCAAAGTTTTTTTATTTTTGATTTTTTTGTCAGATTCATCAAAGTGCCAAATTTCAGAATATTACAATTTATAAAGTATTTTTTATCTATACAAGTCTTTCTTTTTTCACTGAAACAGCTACATTTTAATAAATAATGGAACTCATCTCCAAGATCTGCTGTGTTGCATAAATTACAAATTCTTAGTTCCCTAGGTATATTGTTCCATCGTCCATATTCAATAGGTAGTTTATGATTATTTAGCCTAAAGCGACAACAAGTAAATATATCTCTATCATCGAGGATATTAAAATAATTTTCAAATTCAAATTTATTTTTAAAAAGGCGATAATTTAAAGTTTTCGAGCCGGTATCAATATTTGCATGCCAGGTTTGTTGAAACTGGTCCTGGAGACAAGTTTTAACGGAGNAAGTTTTATTGGTGGAGGAAACTGGAGTACCCGGAGAAAACCACCGACCTGTCTCAATGTCATTGACAGACTTTATTACATAATGTTGTATAGAGTACACCTCACAATGCGCGGGATTCGAACTCACAATTTTAGTGGTGATAGGCACTTATCACATAGGTCGTTGCAAACCAAACTATCATACGAACACGATCACGAAGGCCCCTTTATTGAATTGAACCAAACCGTATTATCGCAAGCGAATTAAAACATCATAATCTGCAATGCATCGTTAGAACAATCTTAGATAATATCAAATATTGATTATTAGAGCTAATTATTAACCAGTAGGTTCTATTATGAATACTACAGACTGGTTTGTATTTATACAGCAAGAACATTATAATGGCCCTCGGAAGGTTGTATTGGCCCTCGGCGTTGCCTCGAGCCAATACAACTTTCCTTGGGCCATTATGACTAACCTTGGACATATAACCGGTCCATTATGAAAACACCCATTTATTAATACTATATTAAAACTTTCCCATTGCTACTGTGATATTGTGCTATTCCCCCGTCATTAGTGTTACTTCATTTCAATTAGTCTATTTCAAATAAGGATCGGTTGTCAATTTTATCTTAATTTGTGCAATAAAATATACTTAATACTCTGAAGTAATTTGAAATCGCAATATTAAGTTACATTTTTTTGTGTTTTTGATCGACACCAAAGACATTTAACCACACCAGTGATGTAATGAGTAGCGTGTTCGTCTTATATATATCTTTATTCTGATAACCTTTGTTGATACATTGGTATACAGATAACAAATTAAATACATAAATAATACACAATAAGATACAATACAATACATAATAAGAAAACAGGCAGACATTTTCATTGATATATCTTATAAAGGTGCAAAGTTTTTTTATTTTTTATTTTTTTGTCAGATTCATCAAAGTGCCAAATTTCAGAATATTACAATTTATAAAGTATTTTTTATCTATACAAGTCTTTCTTTTTTCACTGAAACAGCTACATTTTAATAAATAATGGAACTTATCTCCAAGATCTGCTGTGTTGCATAAATTACAAATTCTGAGTTCCCTAGGTATGTTGTTCCATCGTTCATATTCAATAGGTAGTTTATGATTACTTAGCCTAAAGCGACAAGTAAATATATCTCTATCATCGAGGATATTAAAATAATTTTCAAATTCAAATTTATTTTTAAAAAGGCGATAATTTAAAGTTTTCGGGCCGGTATCAATATTTGCATGCCATGTTTGTTGAAACTGGTCCTGGAGACAAGTTTTAACGGAGTTTTTAAGCCATTCTACACTTATGAAATACTGATTCAGCCATATACGAAAGACCACATCCATTTAATATATTTTCTATATAATTTAACCACAAAAACTGACAATTATTGTTTTGTGATAAATATAATAATCTGTAAGAAATAATAGATAGTTTAATATCCTTCCCAGTAATCAATTTCGCCCAGTATAAGATAATTCTAAGTTTAATTTCTATATCTAAAGGATAACGCCTCGACTGTTAGATCGTGAGTTCCAGTCCCGGTCGGGTCAAACCAAAGACTATAAAATTGGTATTTTGGTGTTTCTCCGCTAAGCACACAGCCGTCCAGAGTAGAAGCAAATATTGGATGGCTCGGAATCAGCATATGTGTCCTAGTAGAGCAACATGTCTAACCAGCGGACTGTTATTTCAGTGAGCTAGCACTATAAAAATTGAAATCGGCGTGTTGAATATAGTACAAAGCGGACATCACTATCATTTCATCAAAATATAACTTGTTCTCGCCATGATATAAATGATTTTGATTTTGATTTTTGGTGTTTAACGCCACTTTCAACAATATTTCAGCTATATCATGGCGACCAGTTTTAGTGGTGGAGGAAGCCGGAGTATCCGGAGATAACCACCGACCATTGGCAAGCAACTGGCAAACTTTATCACTTGCGGCTGTGAGTCGAGTGCACCCTTTTTTGTAACTTACAAAACGGGGCGCGAACCCATGTTGTATTGGTGTTAGGCTTGTACGAGTTGTTAGATCCAACGACCTAACTCATTGAGCCACCCGGGCCCCCACCATGATATAAAAATTGTTCACTTGGCGTTAAATAACAATCACTCGATCCCAAAAATATTTCTTTTATTGACATTTATTATGGGACGAAGTCCCAACTATGGTAGAAATAGCAATTTTTTTCTATATACTAATGACTCAATTTTCATGCACCGGAAATGACATAACGGAAGTCAATACATGGTTAAATCTGTGCAGATAATCGGATGCGGACGTTTCGTGACCTGGTCGCTTCGTACCTAGATCGGGACTTAAAAAACGACGGAAGCCCCTATTTGCCCCCTCTTTTAAGAAAATCTGGATCCACTCTCGGTCCACTTTGAAAAAATATTATAGGTCCATATGTCCGAGTTAATATTGTTTAAAAAAAAAATATTGGACTTCATCCCAAGTTAGGTAACACCTATTATCATATTATTCTATAATTCGAAATATATGAATACATAACAAAAAAAAAGCTTTCCCTTTATCCAGTGGCATATCCAATGGAATTTACAAGAATTCGTGATTCTAAAATTATGTGTTAGCGTTATGGTGTTTAACGCCACTTCAACAGTATTTCAGTCATATCATGGCGGTCAGTTTTATTGGCGGGAAAACCGGATTACCAGGAGAATACCACCTCGCCTGAGCGTGATTCGAACTCACAACGTCTAAAAAGTTTTGACTTCATTGATGCGTATTTTATGATTTCATAAGGACGATTACTAATTGAAATAAACGAAAAAATAATGTATTCTGCCCGATCGACGTTTCCATTTTTTTAACGAGATAACTGTAGAGTCATATGTCCACAAAACAGACGGTTTGTGTGACCCTTGACATTTTAAGTCAGTATGAAAATTCGATTAAGAACTTTATAAATTAACAAAATTACATATTATGAGAATGTCAGCTGTCACGGTAAAGTTTTATTGTTATTTTATCTTTATATGTGATTAATAAAGTTGGTTATGAACACCATACCGACCATTAAACTGTTTAAAATTCTAATTATTCTCTACAGTTATCGTAGATTATCCATAAGATATGTTTTCTATAGCATTTGGCGTTTTTACAATTTTATAATTAATGTGGACCTATAAAATATTTCGAAAATAAATCATAATGGAGGATATAATTATTGAGCAAATTCAATCGTGTTTGAAAACAAACATCAAACATTAAAGATTACATAAGAGTGATAGGTATCCATGGCACCGGTAGCCATATTTGTCCAATCGATTCCGGTCTGTATTTGACGCCATGGCAGTCATTTATTTTGATCTAAAGATTTATTCTTCAAAGTTTCGTGACATTCTGTTTAGCGGTTATACCATACTAGAATAGTTTTTGCATTTTAGCCTTTGATTGGTTACCATGGCAGCGTCAGATATTTTGAGAGAGAAAAAATAATCGGTGTCTGCACATCGAGAGATGCATTATGCACCAGTTGAAGTAAGAATAATAATAAGAAGAAACGAGAAAAAGCTATATGTCTCCAAACTGTCTTTGGAGGACTTAAAAATATGGACAAATAAAAAGGTCTATTGCAATTTTTAGTGAAAACTGGGAAAACACGAAGAAAAATCTATAACATTTATGGGATAATTTTAATTTGAAATGAAGATGTTTATATTATTTTTACGAACCCAGCCCACTCGATGTCAAGTTTAGTAATATAATTTGTTGCATTATATATTTTCTAAGTGGATACATTTGGGAAATTGTTTCTGCCACTTGTAAAGTATGAAGTATCTTGTTCTGTTTATGCAATGTATTGTTTGTATATTATGTGTATAAATTGGCAAATTGCAAAGTATGTTATTTTTATGGGGCTATCACCTGCAGACTGTCTTAACGACCCCATTGAAAATAAAGCTAGAAACTGTGTCTTATATTGTCAAATTCTGTCATCATTGTCAATTTTGCAGGAAAACCATAGGACAGTGCAATTGAAGGAACAGAAGAAGATACCCTTACGACAAACATATACTGTGTAATCACTATTAATCGTTGGGTTCTAATTTTCGTGGATTTCTTGGTCCAGTTAAACCACGAAAATTAAAATCCAACGAAATGCAATTTGCCCATTGATTGTTGCCTGTAATGCTTGAAACCACGAATTCAAGAACCCATGGATCGATGCATTTTGTAGAGAACCACCGACCATGGGCAAGCAACTGGTAAACTTTATCACTTGCCGCTGTGAGTCGAATGCACCCTTTTTTCTGGTTTAGAAAACCGGGCGCGAATCCACGCCGTATTGGTGATAGGCTTGTTAGGTAATCCAACTACCTTAATTATTGAGCCACCCGGGCCCTTATAATATAGATATATTATATAAGCTTAGTAATGTATTACTTGATGCATATATATATATACAATGTACATTGTATATTTTTTCTTGGTATATATGAACGGCCACATGGAGAGGGTTTCTAGTTCTGTTCATGTAATTTATTTTGTATATAGATGTGAGTGAATAAATTGCGATTGCAGATGAAATAAAAGTTATGGGATAATCAACAACACAACGAAGTCATCTCATCTCCATTAAAACATAAAGATTGCCATGAGTAATTATAGGTAATAATTTCCGCATCGTAACGACCCAATTGAATAGTTCGAAACTATGCCTGTTGAAATAGATTATGTCTCTACTAGTTTCCAACAAACATTTACTTCACCCTGCAGAGCAACATGTGCTATGCACCTACTTTGTTGGATTTCATGTCAGCATCCAATACATTAAAAAAAAACATATTGCATATGACAAGGGTACGACATAAAATACCATCCACGAAAACGGAAGTGTGAAGAATAATTACGACAAGGGCCGCTTGAATGTCACTGTACATAGTATTTAAGCCCATGTTACACGGTAAAGCAAGTATCATGACACTTGTATCATAAACCAAAAAATACAGTGTAAAAAGTGCTATTACTATGTATAGGGATTAGGATTAAAATTGTAATAATGGGACATTTTCTATTGACATTCAGAATTTCAATGGGCCATTCTTTAACATTCTTTGTAAATATTTCTGATTTCAATGGGACATTTTCAGATGAAAAGTGATAAATGGCGCATGGCCCCTCTAATCCCAATCACTGATAATAATGTTAGAAGTTGCATGACACACACACTTTGGGATAGAACATGTTCTATTCTGTATAGCAAGGATCACGATACATTTTTATCTCTGACTAATCAGAGATCTTGGTTTGAGGTCAGGAGGTTACATCATCAACAAATAAAATCACATGGTCAGCACATGGTAAATAAAACATGACTGGAAAGCAAAAAAGTAGTGATGCATTGCTGAATTCCAACAGCAATTAGCAAAATACAAACAGGGATGATAATATATTCATTGTCAGGATTCTCCATTTTGGCGGGAACAATTTGTAAACAAACTCTGCATGAAACATTCTACTTGATTTAGTGTGTAAACTGACAAGGATCATGATACAAAAAGTTGCATGATACAAGTATCGCGATACTTGCTTTACCGTGTAACAGGGCCTTAAGAATTCGGAGAGCAAATGTAAAGTTATGAAATCGGATCTATGACATGCATTGTATAGTCATGAGTCCGGAATTAATCGACACAGCCACGATTAATCAATTTCTATCTGGTGCATGCATGTAGTTCGTAGTATTGCCATTATATTTACGGGTTATGGTGTTTAACGCCACTTTCAACAATATTTCAGTTATATCAGATGGATGTTATTGATTCATTGTCTCATCTTAACCAATAGCTGTCCTTCACATTAGTCCAAATTAGGGGCCGTCGTGGCCGTGATCGCATAGTAGTTGGATTTACAACTACCTATGCGATCAGAGCTTATCATCACTGATGTTGTTAGTTCGAATCTCGATCAGAACGAGGTGTACAATATTATGTGATAAAGTTTGTCAGTGACTTACGACAGGTCGATGGTTTTCTCTGGGTACTCTGGTTTCCTCCACCAATAAAACTGGCCGTCATGATATAACTGAAATATTGTTGAAAGTGGCGTAAAGCACCATCAAGCAAACAAACAAACAAACCAAATTAATTTGCTAGGGGATATGTGTAACCATGTGGTTTAGATGGGTGAATTCTGGTCACAAGTGTTCTATGGCTGATTCATTGCTATTCTTTCCTTACGTTAGTCCAAGTTAATTGTGTTCCCATTCCGATACCTACCTTAAGGTTTCCAGACACATATCAAAGGAAGGAGGTTTCCCTAGTCACATCTTAAATATCTGTCAATGTCCCCCACCCCCTCAATTAGTCTGATAGTCAACAAATTGTTGAAAGTGATGATAAAAAAAACACAAATAACTCAAAATTGGTACAGGGAAAAAAAATTCTCACACTTAGAGAACAGTTAAATCATTATACATATTTTCTGTGATATGAAACAAATTTTCTGAATAGCTTTCGAGTTATGGCTTCTGAATACCCCTTTGGTATCCTCAAAATTCTCTTACCACATAGATATTATTAATATCATTATACCGGTATGATTTTATTTTTGTGCTAAAAAAGCTACAATCTCATAAATTGTCTATAATTATTTTTATTCTGTTGTGTATTGTCTAGATGTGGTCATTAATATTACAGACTGTTTCCTTCTCTTTGTCCCGACATCATCGATTCTATGATTCATTCATCATTTGTTTACATGTTTCAATGTTTACCATAACCTTTGTAGAAAAAAGGTTATAACATTAATGACTCAGACAATTAATATAACATCTGTAATACTGTTAAACCTGTCTATAAACGACATTCCAGGGAGCCTGAAAATGTGCCCTTTTATAAGCAGTTGCCCTTAATATACAGATTGAAACAAGACGAACTGTGAGCTAATGCTCACTTATGATACCCCCGCATATATGTTCAATGTGTATAAAAACCAACTAAGTCAGCAAACAGGAAGTAGGAATCTGACGGGTCCAAAAACGCTTCCCACAATATGGCACACCTATATAAGGCTTGTGACCAAATATCAGATTTCTGCCATCAATAGTTGCTGAGAAAAATGCGACGAAAAATATCTTGGGACGGACGGAAGGACGGACGGAGGTAAAACAGTATACCTCCCTCCGGTGGAGCGTGGGTATAATTATATACAGTATTGATTAATGATGCAAAACAGGCTACCCTTTATAGACAGTGATTTATTATAAAGAGGTGCCTTTTACATGAACGTTAGAGAATACCGAAGGGGAAATCACAAATGGACAATCTAGAGAAACTGACAGCATAGGGTACAAAAACGTTAGAGAATACCGAAGGGGAAATCACAAATGGACAATCCAGAGAAACTGACAGCATAGGGTACAAAAACGTTAGAGAATACCGAAGGGGAAATCACAAATGGACAATCCAGAGAAACTGACAGCATAGGGTACACAATACGAAGAAAATCACAACACAATATGTGCTGGACACCACTATACGCAAACAAACACACATAACGTAAATAAGACATCGACCCTCCTACAAACAACTGGAGGTAAAGACGAACCGAACAAACACACATAACGTAAATAAGACATCGGCCCTCCTACAAACAACTGGAGGTAAAGACGAACCGAACATCATTAAGAAGAGTTTGAAGATACCAAAGGGGCAATCAGAAACCGTATATCGAATAAGAACAGACAACACAATGGCCAAAAGAAAAAGTACAAAAGGACAAACAACGATCGACTCAGGTGAACTCAGGTGCTCCGGAAGGGTAAGCAGTTCCTGCTCCACTAGTGTCACCCGTCGTGTTAATCTAGTTACAAACCCGGTAATAAGTCGTGATTGAGAAAAGGACCGGGAAGTGTTTACGACAAGTAGAACATATACGTGCTCATTTTTGACACAGATATTACATAACGGTCAACCACATGGAGCTGTGTATAATAAAAACTCGGAATAAAATGACATTCCTCTTACGAAAATCTAGAGAAAACCGAAAGGACAATCACGCACGAACGGAGACAATCCAGAGACAGTGGTAAAATTGGGCACACAAGACACTGTACAAACTCAAACACAAAACACCATAACACAGAAAGCTAAAAAGATGAGAAACACGAACCACAAAAAAACCGATGGTGAACCCAGGGGCTCAGGAAGGCTAAACAGTTACTGCCTATTATAAGACACTAGGCATATAATAAGTCTGAAATAAGTCTGGGATGCGTATTTGTTGAACGAAAAACAGTTCCACTAATATCCCTTCCATTTCTCTAATACAGTTGTAAGATGTGTATAACCGAACGAAGGTGTACCATATCGGGCACAACCTCATACATGAATATAAACATTATCTATTGCCAAATATCTGATAGTGATAATATAGGTACAGAACGCTTTAATTCTACAATTTCTGACATTAAGAGATACATTTTTCCTTTATAAAGAATGATGCCAGTACGTTGACGTTTGGCTTTACTATATGTTTTTGTAGATCGAGATCCATTTTTGCGAGACAATATCGTGGGAGTCGCAAACGCCGATGGAACATACGATGAGGTCTGTACTGGAACGGCCGTCACTCGAAATTTTATCACACTAGTCAGAGATGGTAAATAATGTTTAAACATACATTAAGTACACAAATAAACCTTGGAGAAAAACGTATGGGGTAATCAAGAAGGGACAATGGAGAAAAACGTATGGGGTAATCAAGAAGGGACAATGGAGAAAAACGTATGGGGTAATCAAGAAGGGACAATGGAGAAAAACGTATGGGGTAATCAAGAAGGGACAATGGAGAAAAACGTATGGGGTAATCAAGAAGGGACAATGGAGAAAAACGTATGGGGTAATCAAGAAGGGACA
>MJUT01054861.1:629478-693994 GCA_002080005.1 Gigantidas platifrons
CTTTCGAAGTGATGACTTCAACTTTACCAAAAGGCAGGTTTGACTGTATTATGTTTTAACTGTTGTTTAACATCAAGTAAGCAGCATCTCAAGTAGATTCACGGCGACAATTATCTTACAAACGTATAAATCATACATTGGAAAAGGTCTCGATTTGGGTGGTTCTATGGTCGAAATTGATAGGGAACACCTATTAACAATTATTGAATTTTCATATAAAAAAAATAATAATCTGATTTTTGTTCGCGTGAAAAAAAAATTCTGATTCGGGAGGGGAAGGTGGGGAGGGGGCAGCATTCTCCTAAAAGTTAAATGGTGAGTCTCTTAGATGAAGCATAGGATCAAAACATTGTACATTGGCATGGCTACCAACCATTTGCCCATAATGAACTGTTGCAAGTAAAATAACAATTTATAACAATTTTAATATGATAGTTACAAAACATATAATGAGTTAAGATTTGTACCTTGAAATATGAGTAAATGCTATTAATTTCAATACCTTTTTTTTTAATAAAATGTACTTGTCAAGTATTTTAATACCAAATGCAATTTTATATGTGCACCAAAAGCGATTTCAACGTCCAGAGTTCAATTAGAGTTATCCCCCTTTGTCCAGTAACTGCTACGTTGTCGTCCTTGCATTAAGAACTTGTCTCGTTAACTCTTCAAATGCCTGTAAAGAAAAAAATATAAAATGTCTGTACATTTCAAAAAGATCCTTTAAGGTAAAGGTAAAAGATAAAATATATTTAGGTTTAAAAATTTCAACATCATAAACAAGTGTTTAAAAATTTCTCGTTAATTTAAAAATAAAACATAAAACTGCCATCATTAACAGAAACTTCAATCCACTCATTGCAGCTGCTGAAAACTTTCATACCAAGGATAGCCCATGAAAGCCTTACTATACCATCGTTTTGACTTAATAATAAGAATCGTAGCTAATAAAGACGACGTCTTTGCTGCATATGTTAAAACAAACGTAGATATCTAATTTAGTGTGCACCGCTCGTTTCTGGAATAACCTTCATCAGGTAGGCTCAAAGTCAAATATCTTATAAATACAAATAAACAAGGCCATTGCCAGGTTATATTGAAAACAAGGTCACAACATATGATATACAACTATGATATTTCAACTAATATCATTAAACCACTTAATCTATTAGTCGTGCATGATATGTTAATATATCCCGAACATGTGATATCACTCTATCTTAAGTGTATCATGCTTTGTACCTGGACTTTCTACTCAATGACCATTGGTAGCTAATATTAGACTTGCCGATTCCGCAAAAAATTTCGTGACATCTTTATATAATTTTTTTTTACAATTACATGTACATGTTAGATTCGTCTTTATTCCCATAATACTGTTGTTTTTACGGAGGATCACATTTTATTTGTTGTTTGTATTTATTTACTATACTGGTGTCAAACACGATTTCCATATCACTCGATGGAACATCGTCATTTCATAGTAAAACGACTGACACCACTAGTGGCACAGGAACAGCTTACCATTCCGGAGCACCTGAGTTCACCCTGTTTTTGTGTGTGTGGGGTTAGTGTTGCTCAATCTTTACGTTTTCCGTGTAGTGTTTTGAAGATCATTGCTTGCCTTTTTTTCTTATAGGCCATGGTATTGTCTGTCCTTCTAGGCCATGGTATTGTCTGTCCTTCTTCGAATAATTTACGACTTCTGATTTACCCATTTGATTTTTTAAAACTTTTCTTGAAAACGACAACAAATCAATAACGATAAATTGAGGGTACATTGTAAATCAACTTACGTCAATCTCTGCAAGAACTGTTGGATCAATTTCCTTCCTTGGTGACAAAGAAGTATCACTTTTAGTTTCAAAAACATCATCAGCTGATGTACTCTGCTTCAACTTAGTTAGATCTATCAAACTGTTGTTCGTTTGTCGGCCATTTTGAAGATTAGACGTGTCTGAATCATCGTCATCTTCATCTCTACTACCAAGGTCAATTTTTAAAGCCCCATTGGAGCCCCAATTTGTAGTCACTAAACCGTTTAATTTCGGAACTTCAACGAGTTGTTTTTTCGATTTAATTCTAATTGATCTCTTGGTTTTTTTAGCTAACTTTTGAACACTATTTTTGAATTTCGTACTATTCCCTCGACCGGTATCTTCATCTTTCCTTCCGTCGTTTAAGTTGTCCATTGTTAAACCATTAGGAGCAAACACAGAATCGTCTGAATTTATTAGATTTTGAGGTTTTTTATTCTGATTCATGTCCAACATTTCCTTCCGACCTATATCCCTGTCAATGTGTTGTAATTTCTCAGATAATTCTTTCAATTGTCCTTGAAAATATTCCGTTTTGTTCTCGTCTACCTTCTTTTTCTTACCGAACAGAAACTTCCGACCAGTGGGCTGAGGCTGCATTTGTTTCTGTATTGTATCCAGCTACAGATATAAGTAAAACACTTATTATTACAATAAAAAAAAAAGAAAAAAAAAACCCATTTCGTTCAGATATTCTCTGAAGGTCAGCTACAACACCAATTACAACTGGTAGTAAAATAATTAACGCTGAATGTTCGAGTTTGTATGTTCAGGTCAGAAGGATCTTAATATTTCTCCATTCATCATAAATGTTGCAGTCAATCCAGCTGACATATGATTTAATCATCAAAATTATATTTAACTCTATCTTACTGAAGTTTCTCTACACATTTCGGACTCCTTCTAGCTTGTGTTTTTGCTTGAAAGTAGTAAAAGATATTAATTCTAGATTTCGGTTTCTCGGTAGCTTGCAAATAAATTCCAGATATTTGCACCTTGCATATGCTGACCCATTGTGCTATACACCGACTTTAATAATGGAGGACTTCATGACGAGTGTCATAAATGTAGCAGGAAAAACATACCATTCATTATCCACTTCTGGGAAATCATTATTACTTGGTTTCACTATCATCTGTACGTTTCTATTGTGGTTCATGAGCTATACTTGCTGCGTTTCTCTTGTGTTTCGAGAGCTCTAATCGTTACGTTTCTCATTGTATACCATGAGATCACATTGTTGCGTTTCTCTTGTTACGAAAGCTCTAATCATCACGTTTCTCATTGTGTACCGCGAGATCACATTGCTACGTTTGTCTTGTGTTTCGAGAGCTCTAATCGTTACGTTTCTCATTGCATACCGTGAGATCACATTGCTACGTTTATTTTGTGTTTCGAGAGCTCTAATCGTTACGTTTCTCATTGTATACCGTGAGTTCTAATTGATATGTTTCCATTGTGTCCCAAGAGCTCCAATTGCTACGCTTGTCTTGTGTTTTTAATGAGATCTAATAGCTACGTTTCCCTGGTGTTTCGTGAGCTAGAATTCCAAAGTTCCTTTAGTTATAATGTCTACGTTTCTCTTGTGTTTCATTAACTGTAATATCTACTGTACATTTCATTTGTGTTTTGTGAGCTCTAATTACTTTATTTTATTTTATTTTTATTAATGCACACAAGTAACCCATTTGGGTTTTAGCATTACAATTTACATAATATACATGTACAGACAAGACAAATAAAGCATACATGACTACATTAACAAAAATACAATAACATGAACTGCAATTATAACTGTGATGAGTCTCCCTCTCTCAGTTCTAATGACTGTCTTATGAAAGACGTAACAGTCCTAATTTGTGTTCCGTTAGCTCTAATGTATTGCACTATCTCTTGTCTGTTGTTTCGATTTCTACAACACTCTATATAAAAATTACAAATGTATCCATTTTATAATGGATTTACTTAAGGCGGTACCATACACTTCAGGTAAAATTTGATCTGCTCGTTTAATCTTCTTATTTTTTTTGGCAGTGTGTTTGAATATATCCACTATAATAAATATCAAAATTTTAACAAATTCCAACCAACAGACGCGGAGCTATAAATTCACTAGCCACATAGCAGCTTTTCTCTCTGTGGTTTTGATCACCGAGATCCTTGAAATCTGCATACAAACATCATATGATCAAAACGTTCAAGTGATTTTAAAGAGTTATCTCCCTGTAGTGTTGGGTACCACCTTAAATATATGTAACTACAATCTAACCTTTATCTGTGTAGACATTCGTCTCTGACGTAATCGTATGACGTCAGATATCAGCTGGTCATCTTGTACATATCCACCGGAAGTATCCCCAGATGGATTCTGTTGTTTCTGGAAGAATATACATAGGTTAATATATACGTTTTTTATTGCACATATCATTAATAATTCATCTCATACGACGATTCCGTGATAAGACGTTCTCCTGACTTGGAGGAAGAATTCGTACCGCCGATCACGTGACTTCATAAAAAATCTAGGCATTTTTAGCAGTAGACACTGCAGGTAGAAATGAATCTAGGAAAACGATCTCAAAAGTCATCCAGCAAATATTGGTGCGTGGTTCCGGGGTGAACATCTGACAGCAGGAAAAAACCCAATCTGGAAAAATATGTAACGCTTATCCCATTTCCGACAAAATTGAAAGACCACAGGCCATTTTGAACAAATGATGTCTAGATTTTAGTCACGTGGTGATGGAAGTCACATGACGGTATTATCTGAATACCAGTATCCCGGAACCGACGTATTGGAATGATAGAAACACATTCCTTAATAAACAAATTGGACATATAAACAAGACAAGAAACCAATTATAACAGTCCGAGCATAGAGATTGATAGCTACTTCTAGCAAAACCAGATGATTACGATTTAAAACAAATGTCTATGATAATGGTTCGATCTCAGTAACAAACCATTGTTTATCACATAAAGATATTGGATACTGACGAAGTTCAATGCACACACTAAGATTAAGTTAATTAAATGTTCATCTTGAATAACTTATTACTAACCCAGCAGTCATGACGTCAGAGCTAACATGATATTAATTAATATTATACAACAGTGTGATATTTTAAGTAAGAAATAAACAATAGTTAGCTGCAATAATACCCGATATGTTTCACACGTGCAAGAAGAGTTTGAAGATGCCAAAGGGGGGTAATCAGAATCTATAAATAGAAGGACACACAACACAATAAAAAAAGAAACATGATAAAATGATAAACAACGATATGTGAATATTGTCCCAAGAAGAATATTATATTGCACGTGTTTGCAAGTGCAATTAATATTCTGCAAAGGCCTGTTATGGAGCAGTGATTTTACTGCTGTTGCAATGTTGATCATTACTTGTACCTCAAAGCTATATCTAGTCTGGTTAAAATTAGAAATTTGTTGCATCTTTTGTTAGCTCTATAGTAATATCTAACGATATCCCGTACTGTGCCATGTCAGCAGTCATATTGTCAATAGACCAATCACCGATGGGCCAATCATATCTTCAGGTATTGAACTCCGAGCATATGAGGAGCTGGCTGCTGAGAGATGTTGTGTCAATAAAATTTAAATGTATAGTATATGATTAGAACACAGGTCAAATTAACCAGTTCTTAATGGGGCTCGTATTGCTGAATCTAATTTTCTGTGTAGTACTTTGAAGATGATTGTGTGTATTTTTCTCCCTTTTCTTTTGACTTTTGTATTGTCTGGCCGTCGAATTCTAACTTCCGCTTACACCTTTGTATCTTCAAACATTTCAAGGATGAATGTAATTAAAGATTACCTGACATGACCCCACGTGATATTGTTAGCTATTAATATACAGCCAAACCTATCTTATGTGACCTTCAATGGGAACATGGCAAATAGGGTCGCACAAGAAAGGTGGTTAATATATACAGGTTTAATTCATATGAAATGCTATATGAAGGGAAATTAAGATTAAGGTAACGTAATACAAGCTATTGCTTAATAAAGGTGGCAACTAAAGCAGGTTTGACTGTATCGCCAAAAAATCAGACAAACATCTTATTTTAATTATGTTTGACCTTATACTCCAGATGTGCGGTACTTTTATAACATCTAAACCGGTAAGCGCTGCATCAGTGTTTTTGCATTGTTAAAGCTGACTTTATTAAGGTCGGGTAACTTGAAATCAACGACCGGTCATGAATTTGTTATGACAAAACCAAACTAAAAGATTGTTTTCAAACCAAATACGATTGGGTTATACACAAATAAATTGTATATAGGTACTGAATATATTAAACTACAAACAAAATAATAGCGCGTCATAAATTTTGCCTTACAACAATGAAATACAAAAAATATCACCCTGTCCAAAACCCAATCGAAAAATCATAGAAATAGGCAAATAATACACACATAGATGGCCGCTCACTTTACTGGTTTCTATTAAAGTGGCGGGGTTAAATAAACGTTAGTGAAAATCGAAGGTGCAATCTAAAAATGACAATCCAGAGAAACTGGCAACATGGGGTACACAAGACATAGGACAAATAAACGTTAGAGAAAATCGAAGGGGCAATCTAAAAATGACAATCCAGAGAAACTGGCAACACGGGGTACACAGAGACAAAGACAAATAAAACAAAAACACAACACAGCGTGTTTGACACCCTTATAGGTAAACAGACACAAATAACGTAAATAAGACATACGACCTCCTCCAAACAACTAAAATAGTCTTGGATGCAAAACACCTGTTCAATTATGCAAGTGAAATGGATTCATTTTACACACCTTTTGTCTGGCTGCCTGCTTAAGCTCTAGTTCTCTCTTTTGACGTAGCATTTCCTGAAGTAATTTTTGTTTAACAGACTGGCATTTCTCTTGATAATTATCTGTTTAAAATATCAATGTAAAATAAATAAAACCTTACATCTGGACAACTATCAACACGGAAGTTAATGAGAGTAATATATTAAATGCCAAAACTATGCAATGCATCAGAATAATTTCTAGTGATATACCATAGGAATTTAGGTTTACCATTAACATTTTTCATATCTCGCGAGTTTCAGTAAACATTATGGCTATTAAATGTTCAATGTTTATTTTTCTTAAATGCATACTGCTTTTGATTGTTATAGATTATAGGAGTGTTGATTATGAATGAGTATCGAACGTAAATACTTCGATATGGTATTAAGGAGAAAGAGCAAAGACTGGTTGGCTCGGAATCAGGATAATATGTCAGAGAAGGGTGACATGTCTATCCGCGGACTGTTGTTTCAGTGAGCACGCACTATAAAGAGCCAATTTAGCATATTGGTCTAGTACAATGCGGACCTTATCATCTCATTGAAAATTAACTTGTTCTCGCCATGATATAACTGAAAATTGCTGAGTTGGCTTTAAATAACAATCACTCACTCACTTGATGTGGAATTATAATTGGCAAGTACCATGATTCTATGATTGATGTACAATGATAGTTTTGAATATTTTAATGTTAGGGCGTTCCATAGAATGTCGTTCCATAGAATGTCGTTATCTTACTAAGCAGCATGATTAATGAACAGGTGCTCGTTACAAACACTAAAGTCAAGTGATACTGGCTGATCCCCTATCTATACTGCTAAAACACTAGAGAGATATCATTCCTGGTACAGCCAATTTCGAAATGGTTGTAATTTTTGTTCCCAAACTTTCTCTCTGCTACTTTCCTGGACGTTTTTCTCACATAATCATCATTTTTGAATGAACAGGTGCTCGTTATAAATGCGGAGGTCAAGTGATACTGGCAGATCCTTTATCTATGATACTAAAACATAAGGGAGATATCACTCCAGGTACAGCCAATTTACAAATCTCTGCAATTTTTGTTCTCAACCTTTCACCCAACTACTTTCTAAGACCCTTTGCTCCCAGAATCATTATTTTTTTTAATAAAATACCCACGTGTTAACATTACTTGACCATCAAATAGATGATATCGACACTGTACGAAGTGGAGAGGACCATTGTAAGTTGAGATAACTTGTGTCCGATCCAAATGTTACATAGTTAAAAAATAAAATAAGTTTAATCTAATTCTATGCACGATAAACCAAATAAGCATTGGACAATAGAATGGCATCACGATATATATGCTGACACAAGGAAACAAATACCATACCATTTTGATTGTTGGTATTGCTCTCTGTACGACTGTGTTCACTAGGAGGCTGACCCGTTGCAGACTGTAGTTTTTCTACCCATGCGTCCATATCATCCCTACTGTCAGCGGAGATATATGTTGAGCAAACCTCCTACAAATATATAAAATCGATGATGAATAGTAATAAAAACGTATATATCTAATTGAGTGTGAACATGCGCGTTTCTGGAATAACCTTCATCAGGTACGCCCAAAGTCAAAAGATTGGAAAACCAGAAATTTTTAAAGTTTTTGGGGCAAGCAACCAAGAGTCTAATAAGGATAGCCAACAGTGCGGTTAATGTCACTTGAGAGAAAAAATCTTAGTTTTATTGATAATTACATTATTTAGATATCACAAACAATATAGTTCTAACTAAGAAGTATAATAATGTAAGTGAAGGACCGACATGACCGTGATTGTATTGGATTTATTTACACCTCCTCGTCCAATCAGCGTCAATCATCTCTGATTTGATTTATTTCGAATAGTATCCGTAGCGAAGTATCTATTTAATAAAATTTGTCAGTTACTTGAGAATTGTCGATGGTTTTCTCCGCGAATAAAAGTACATATGTAATTGTTCATCACGCTATAAGTGAAATAGGGTTGAACATTGAGTAGAAATATTAATACAAATGAAAATGAAAGGAGGAGGAAAACTTCTAAATATAGAACTAATTCTATTAATGATCAGACAATTGATACAAATACAGGATATGGGCGTTGTGAAGACCCTACTGTGACTGAAATGTAGAACAGTATTAAAAGCGTTGTTTCTTTACTTTAATTTGTTGGATAGTTCCTCAGGTTCACCTATATCCATATCCTTTCTTACTAATCACAGATATATATGCACTTCAGTGAATAAAACTATATGTTTCCAATATTAGTATTTATTAACGCAATTTATACAGAGCCAGTGATCGAACGGTCCACAGCGAGAGTACTGTATGTGAACAGAAATTGCCTTGACCGTAACGTTTTGGGAAGTTCCTGGGCTTTCTGAAAAGGTGTTTCTGATAACTTTTGAGGGGAAATTGGGGGAAAGCCGGAACTACCCGAAATATATTTAGAGTACACATTGTAGAGGCTCACTACATATAAAAACTCCCGTTACATTTTTGAAGTAATACATTAATGATGTGAATGGCTAAAAAAACTGTGCAAACGATTTATGTCAATTTTTCTTGTTAAGTGTCAGTTCATATCATTATTTTATATGGCATTTGCCTCACAGTGAGTGCAATGGGTATTGGTGATCCACAACTCAACCCATAGAGCTGCACGGATTGAACAGGTAGTTGTAAATCCATCTAACAAACGATCAAGACCAGATGGAGCCACCATTATTCTAACATTTGTAGAACGTGCAATAAGCATTCTTTAATACTAAAGTTATTTGTTTATTAACTGAATGGCAGAAATTACTAAAACAAACCTCATGAGATAGTTTTATTGCAAATCTTTTCCCTCTGAATTTATCTATTAACGGCGACACTTTGTAACCATGGATATCTTGAATGTCTACAGTTGTTGTGTCATCTTCTGTGAGAAACGAAAACAGGGAACCATCTTTTAATGCGTACCAATATCTGAAAGACAGAAAAAAAAAAACAATGAAAAACATTTCCAACAACTGTTCTTGAATCTATTGTAATTCTTTTGGAAAAGGGAGCTACATGTATTCATACACTGTGTTGTGTATCTATTTTTTTTGTATTTTTATGGTTGGAGGTTCACAGACGGTTATATTGCGGCAATCCGGAATCTGGGATTAGCCCGTTTCCGGCTTGCCATTTACACTCTCTCTTGTGAAAAATAACACGCGAAGGTAGCCGATACAAATTTTTTTCACAGAAAGAAAATACAGCAAATTTACTTTCACGGAAAGTTACAGTTTTTAATCGTAGCTTTCCCAAAGATACGAAATGTGTTATTTTTAGGTTTTTATCATGACATCGTTATTTATGTTGTACTCTTGGTCAACAAGGTGATTGCATTTCATTCATAAAATACCAATCTTTATGACATGTATCAAGTATTTATACATATAAAATGTTTTTATTGAGTCTGTGTGGCCGCGATCATATGATAGTCTGATTTACACCTAACAATGCAATAACGAGTAGAGTTGGATTCCCGTTGGTGGCGAGATGTACCCGGTACAACTTTATTGGAAGAAAACGGTCCGTAACTTGCGACGGTTTTCCATTTCTCTCCACATATACAACTGACCGCCACGATATAACTGAAATCTTGTGTAAAATGGCGTTAAACATCAATTAAACAGCAAAATTGGTTTTATTCTTTTGGTCGATTGATTGTTGCTTAACGTCAAACGAGCAAGAAAACAGTTTAAAAAAAGTTAACAAATCATATAGGTGAATTCGGTGCATTACGTTTGCGCGCATTACCATTACGTTTGCGCGCAAAAACCTTTACGTTTGCGCGCAGGAAAGTATTACGTTTGCGCGCAGCCTTTACAGGTAGAATTACAGGTAAATATGTTTTATTTATTATACTACAAATATAAACACGTTACCCCTTCCATTAGTCTAAGTCCCCTGCTCATCAACGAGGAGGCGGAAAAGGGATTTCGAGCAGGACAAGTCCGTTTATTTATTTACATTTAAAACATTCACTTAATGTTGTGATTGCCTTAAATACAATGTGAGATCAATAATAGGATCGGGAAATGATAACGGATCGTCATCTCATAATAAAATGTTTCTCATTACGAAATAAACTTTAGCGAATTCAAAAGGGGCAATCAAAAGAAGGACAATCCAGAGAAACTGGCAACATAGGGTACACAAGACAAAGACAAACAAAACAAAAACAATCCAGAGAAACTGGCAACATAGGGTACACAAGACAAAGACAAACAAAACAAAAACAGAACACAATATGTGTTGGACACCACTATACGTAAACAAATACAAATAATGTAAATAAGACCGGAGCTCTCCTACAAACAACTGGAAGTAAAGACGAACCGAACATCGGTTGTATGCGGAATTCGTAACGGATATCACAACACGGAACTCAGAACGTAAAGACACATACATGTACGTATAATAGGACAACACAAAAAACGAAAAAGTTGCTCCACGTTTAAAAATGTATATGAAAGGTGTGCGGTATTCTCCTAACACGACGCATTCTTTATTTTCTTCTTTTTGATAATTATAATACATATATATGTTACACTATTATATGTAGATAGTCATTAGTACATATGAATAAAGAATGGACAGAATAAAATCATTAAATTATTAATCTACCTTTGGGGAAATTCTTATTTTTTTACTGTGTTCAGACCTACTTTATTTTTTAGAATAAAAAAACAACTCAACCGTATTTATTAATGAAATTTCTAATGTTTATTTGATATTTGAAAACAGACATGAAAGATAAATATTTTTCATTTGAAAATAAATAATTCATTAGGGAACGATTTACTATTTAACCTTGGAAGGAGTGGGGGGGTTGGAGACAAATTATGTGGCCTATAAAAAATATCTTGAACTGAAAGATGCAAAAAATTAATAATCTGACACTGCAGTTTTGAACAAGAAATGTCGATAAAATTTGAAGAAAAAGCACTGATTATTCATTCCCAAAACAAAATCTGATTTTTGTTTAAAACGAAATAAAAACTGGCTCGGGAGAAAAATGCACCCTTAATAATGATATAAAAGGTTATATAAATAAATTGATTTGCTAAAACTTTTTACAGACCTGATCCACTCGCCGTTGATCAATCTCCTTTCTAAACAACCACATATTGGACAGTCTACCAGGTTGTTAGGCGACATTTTCTTCACAGTCAGAGGTTTGTGTCTCTTCCGTGATGTTGGTGGTGAATCCGGATATTCCTCGTCCGCCATTTTGGTATGAGATTTTACGTTGAACGAATATGTACGTCTTGCCTCTCGTCCAGTCGAACCCTACAAGCACAGAAAAACAATTTGATAGGCGAATTCTATTTTTGATATATCCTTGATTAAAATACTATTATTCTTGTACGTTCCAGCTGGTGAAGATAATAGAAATCTCCGTGAGAAATTATTTGTGAATGTAGAATAATAACAAAGCAAATGATTGATTAATTTAAACCATATCATCTCTTTATTATTCGCGATAATTTATTTAGTCCAAAATAAACCAATTAACTGAATACCGAGTCAATAGTTAATTTAAATCATCTCTGAATTATAGACCTTTCAGTGTCATTAAAGTTTGGCAGAAAACCTTACACACATTAACAAGGCGTTAAATGATAAAACTGAAAATATACCACACATAAAATGGCTGATTTAATAAACTGTTTAATACTAAACGGAAACATAAAATTTGGAAATAAATCTCAAGTTTTATGTAGAAACTTTAAAGTTTTCAAAAACGTTTAATATATAAAGAGGCGGTCATAAAAATTATATGCATTAAAGGAAATGAAAAGATAGAATATGAAAGGAATCGGTAATTTTAGTTTTTTATTGGTATGTACGGGGTGAACTTGAACTGTTTGTTGTCTTCTTTTAAAGTCTCTGCAGTAACGGAAATGATTATTTATTTATCTTTTTATGATACATTGTTAATTTCGTATTTATTAAGACACGTTTTTCTCTAACTCTGCCAGGGTGAGCAGTAGGTTCATGTTACTCGATCTTTAGTTTTCTGTGTAATGTTTTGTAGATCGTTGTTTGTCCTTTTGGCCATTGTGTTGTCTGTACATCTGAGATTACGGCTTCTGGTTACCCCTTTGGTACGTTCAATCTTTTCTGGTGAATGTTGGGGTCACAATTTAACTAACATATGTTACCAGTGATTACAAACCTCTTGCATGTAGAACATATTTGAACGGTGAGAATACAGTAATTTGCTTCTATGATATTTTTATGACAAAAGATGTATAATATGAAAAATGACCGTGACATCAAATGTCTGTGGGGTTTTTTGTTTGTTTTGTTTTTAAAGGTTTACTTTCAAAGAATCATGTACAACCGTTAGACAGTTGTTATTAGTAAATCTTGGGAAATGGTTGAGACGAGGACACCATGACAAAGGCTTACCTCATATTTTACCTTACGTAGACATGGGAGGTGTGACTGAGTTTTCTTGTTTGCTCAGTCAAATCACAAGTATGTACTGAGTAACCGGGCAAAAACAAGGGTTTCGGCAATAATATTTGACTAGACGAATCATATACTGCAGAATAACATTTACAACAACATATGCAATTAATGTGAGTTCGGATCTCGCTCATGGCGAGGTGTACTCGAAACAACATTATGTGATAAAATTTGTCATTGACTTACGGGTAGGATCACGACCGCGACAACCCTATCATCATTGGTAAAAACTATAGTAGTAGAAGATAACAGTACATTTTTACTCTTTTTTCATATCTAATGAAACGAATTCTGATGTGTATATAATTTGTATTTGTATGCGTAGTTCCGTTTACAAAGAAAGTATTCCAGAATTCTTTTATTATATATTAACATTCATCATTCACTCTAAAGTCGCTATCACAGTATGACATTGTTAAAGAAATACTTATATTTAGAAAATACGCGTCTTACATTATATAACAACACAAGTAAACAAAATATTATTTCATTATGATTATGTGTAGAAGCTGTGAAACGAATGTAGAAAATATAACTCAACACGATATCAACAAAAACAAGCGTATTCTCTTTCCAAATCATTATCAAGTACATGATTTTAACTTGGCTTGTAAACTGCAAAAAAAAAAAAAAAAAATGACTGGGCCAGATTATGATCTGTTGGTGTCCTTAGGCTAATAATATCATGACCCCCTCAGACGGAGCCACCCTCTAACTCGCCCACACCTATCTTGAGTATTTTTTACTCGTGATATATTTTAGCGATATTTACATAACTTGAACTAAACTGTTTTAGAGCCCTAGGCTGCAGCCTATGCTAGCCTATAGGATAATCCTGGCCTGCTTGTAAACATGACCCTGTAGTCACTGGTTACATATGCTAGTTAAATTGACCCCCAGATTCACAAGAAAAGTTTGAAAACACCATAGGGGTAATCAGAAGCCGTAAATAGAAGAGGGATAAGCAATACAATGGCTAAACAATTAATCTTAACTAGAGGCCTATATATTACCCTGTAATCATTGGTAACATATGTTAGTTACTTTGGGACCCTCAAATCACAAGTAAAATATGAAGATACCAAAGGGGTAATCAGAAGCCGTAAATCTAAGATACCAAAGGGGTAATCAGAAGCCGTAAATCTAAGATACCAAAGGGGTAAACAGAAGCCGTAAATCTAAGATACCAAAGGGGTAATCAGAAGCCGTAAATCTAAGGACAGGCAACAATAGCTAAGTGAAAACAGGACAAACAATGATCTACAGAACATTACTATGAAAACTAAAGATCGAGCAGGACAAGCTTGAAAATAACAAAGGGTAATCAGAAGCCGTAAATTGAAGAAGTACACACAATACAATGGCTAAACGACTAACAATGATCTACAAAAAATTACACAGAAAACTAGCAACACGAACCCACAAATAGATGAGTCAAACGGGATATGATATATGACGAATCAACTACTGTATCCAAACTTCAATGTACAAGGGTGAAGTACAATCAAGTTACATTGTGCATCTCCTAACAATGTGACTTGTTTACTAGTTGTGAATGTACAGCTTCAAATTTCCAACATGTGATCCAAAACATTTTATAAACTTTGAACGTTCAAATATTTAGAAATACTAGAACGAAATTTGAAATACATGTACATGCATTATATGTTGTATATATACATTTATGACCAGGTGTAGATTACCAAAATTAAATTAAAAATTTGGCAGCTGTCAATAAAATTATATATATACCATGTGAGAAAAAACAGGTCAAAAAGGTTATTTCATAGTCAGGGCGTTTAAGAGAAATTTTGCAAGGCGGAACAAGACTTCCCGGTGACAGGTTGGGACTTCTCTCAAAAACTAAAAATAGTTGAAAATACCCCCCAAAACTTTAAAACAAAATCATTATAAAACGTCTATGGCTAAAGTTTATGGCACCCTTCAGAGATTCACCGGCCCCTTCTTGGCTTTCCGGGACTCGGACCGATGTATTGTAGGCCCTGTTTATAGTTATATATATGAAAGATAAAAAAAAAAAGCTTAAAAAATACAATAATTGACATTCATGTTTGTGTTCGTATAAATATGTTTTAGACGGACAGGAATTTCACGTCAGGAATTTGATTAATATGAAAAAAAAAACGAATAGTGAAATCATCTAACAATTTTACTAATTAAATTTGACAATAAATATTTTTTTCTGTTGGGAAATAATTATTTCAAAAGGTTACAGTTTAGTATTAAAAACAATATAAATGTATAGGACATATATTCTTAATTATGAAACACGTTGACGCCCACACCATCAGATACAATACAATTTGTCCTCTAACCACGAATAATGGTATACACGAATTAAAGTTATTGTTCATGGTTTGATTTTGTTTAAAACATAAAGAAATTATTGTTTTCCAACTCAAAACAAAACAGCTTGATTTCATGTACAAGACGTTTTTCAATTTGGCAAAAAGACAACAACAAAAAACATTTCGAAATGAAAAAAATCTTTTGACCTTTTCTGCTCAGTGCTGATATACAATTAATTAATACTATTTCACAAATTTGCTGACGTAAATTAAGATATTGTTGTAAAACTGTGGTTTATGACCTATCGCACTTAAACAGACTCAGCTATGTTATGAGGTTTTCTGCTATTCATTTTTTTTTTGGGCGCTTCAATTTGGCATTCCAACTGTAGAAGCAACATTTAGTATAAAAAAAAGATACATGTGTAAGAAATTAATCACGCGAGACTACACTTTTATTGCTGTTCTACATTTCACAGTAACTGTACGGTCTTCAACAATGAACAGACCTCGTACCCTAAAATGAGTGTGACACGCCCCCTTGTTTACACATGGTACACCAAGTTATCAATGGTATTTTGATGACGTTAATAACGACACCAATCGTCAGTCTGAGCCAAAAACCACTAGCCCTATGCCCCAGTCTAGAAAACAGTTTTTCGGGCTTGTAAAATTTACATACAATTTTGCTTTATCATACAGAATAATTCTTCTAAAATGCTGTTCGGGCTAGTTTGTCAAAATGTTTTTGGCACAGACTGCATCGTGAAATCAATTTTATTCACATTGCAATCCTAAAATGTGCTACAAATGCACAGACTACATAATAATTGACTGCAGCATTGTAAGCTTGGAGCCGCCGTGGAGACCCCAAGACGTTCATCTATTTTGGATCTACTGTCGTTTCTTTTCTATGTATCAACATTACTTTAAATTTAGCTAGAAAGACGAAGACAACTGTTTCAAACTGATACGTTGAAAGAGTAAAAACCTATGGAGTAATGACGAAATTAAATTTGATCGGCATCAGTGCACGACAACAGCAAATCGAAAAAACTAGTCTCAGATTTTCCTATGGAAAATAATCCTGATAATTGGTACATGTTATAGAACAACATATTTCCAATACGTCGGAAGCATACAATTAGAAAATTAAGACCGTTTTATTTATTTGGAGAAGTGGTTTTACATATCTGTCAACTCCCTGTTTGTCAATTTTGAGAGGACGAATTTAGTCAACAAATGTGAAAGAGAGGTTGTGGGTCATATTAAAATACAGCATGCAGTAGTATACAAAAAAATATCTCAAATTTTGTCCGTACTTACAATAAAAAAAACGCACACATATTCTTGAAATACGAAAGAAGAGTTGATAACCTATTGCCAATTTCTGTTTAAAATCCGTTGCCAATTTCTGTACAAAATACTGTTCTTTAAAATAAATGTTTAATCGTTTAAGGTAGAAATCAAAATAAATAGAAGGTGTGTTGTTTTTTCTCTTTTCAAAAAGGTTTCAATCATCAGACTCTGACGTCAATGTTTTTTTGGGAATATTTCATCACGGTTTGGTGTGACCCAAACGTCAAGTGAACAGACATATTGATCCGGTTAGACAGACAAGTTTAAGCCATGATAATCCAATGTGTAAACTTAAGCAAACCTATTAATTGTAAGGTCAACCGTGTGAATTTATTTTGGGTTCTGTTTTACTTTGTTTTGTTTTGTTTTATTTTTGTTTCTTTGATTTTGATTTTTTTTGTTTTAATGAAATTACTACAGAGTTACTATGAAATGGACTCTGAAAATATTAAGTGTGCCAAAAAACCAGCATTAAATATAAAAAGTATTCACTCTCTGTCGATTTTGCATACCAAAAACTATTTTTTCATTAAAACGTTTTTATACCCCTGCAACGTGTCATGAATACCAATAATATATGTCGTCTTGTGCATATAGACATATCAATAAATCTAAAAAAATAAATATTGAAGTTATTGAGTTCAATTACGTTAAAAGTCTAGCAGTATACGGATATTTTGGTTTTTAGAGTATGGATACTTGGAAAGCTTGATAACAATGTGACGCACATTTGTTTAAATACAAAAAGGTATTACTGTTACACAACAAATAATAGAAATGTGATCGTAACGCAGGAGAGACGGGCTAAACTTGCATTTGAAAAGTTTAGTGTCTCAAAAAAGGTATACAGCTGAAATACTACTAAAGTTGGCGTTAAGCCCTAATCAATCCATCAATAAACCAAAGAGAAATTTCTAGAAAGGCATATTTTACTATCAAGCTAGCATTTTAATATTATTTCATATTTAGATACTGACATTTTGTGTTTATCCCCGTGTATAACGGCCCCCATCACTACTAACCCTGGTCGGCGCCGTATTGATGTAAATATATAAACGTTAGAGAAACCCGAAGGGACAATCAAGAATAGATTACACAGAGACACGGGCAACATTAGGTACAAAATCAGAACGAAGACGAAGAAAAAAAAATAAAAAACAAACAAGAACAGAAAACAGAAAGTTATACAAATATGAGCAACACAGAGCCAACAAAAAAACCGAAGGTAAACAAATACTCCCAGAGGCTTTATTTATTGATGGAACATATGTATAGAGAATAATAACTTTAGTTTAATTTACAAAGAAACACAACTTTGTACTATATTTAATGTTATTTCCGCCTTTAGTATGTCGAGTTAACCTTGTAAATATAGAATCGACGTCTTTCTTATCAAGCTTACAGTTATTATATTATCTACGTTATCTAGAATGTAACATCTTGATGGAGAGAAATATTTTGAATATGAAGTATGCAAATTTTTGTCATTTCTATAATTTCTGATACATATTATCATAAATAACATTAAATTTAGTCAAAGGAATGGGGTGATTACAAAAAAAAAGCAATTTAAAACATATTACACTTTGCTATACAGAAATTTAATTGTCGGTCATAAATATATTTATGGTTTCATTCATAATATTCAAATTTGGATGTTTGCCTTTTTAATATCTTTTTCCCCCATTTTTCATATCTGAACATCTTGTAATATAATAACTCAGAAGGCACAGAACGTTATTTCAAAGAGGAAATAACACTGAAACAACGTTACGACGTTTTTCCTCAAAGTTGAAATGACATGATACATGTGCCCGCTTTGAAGAGGTGATACACTCTATGTTACTGTAAAATGTACATTAATGCAATATTTGAATAGTGAGATTATGATAATCTAAAACAAAAATCCTTAATAAAGAAGTTGAGGAACTGTACCAATTCCAAATTTCAATTTCATAAAAGATAAAATTATGGTGACTAGGTATCATGTATGAGGAAGAAGAAGCAAACCAGCTCAGAAATATGTTCACAGAATTTCGGTGTTTGGAAATCTTGTACGATCTTCACTTAGTTTGTGGTATTTCGTTCTTTTTTTTTCTATGATTTTGTCTTGTCAGTCCCTATAATTATTCTGTGTTTGTCCCAAAATTTCACTGATTGCCTGATGTTTTGGAGAAACTTTCACTTCAAATATTTGATTGTATATATGTGGGAAGGTGTAAATCCAAATTAATGTACGATCGCAGCCACGAGAACCCCATATGTACAAATTGCAAATGGGTTTCAATCAATACCCGAAATATTTAGTTTTACTGAACAAGTTGAAAGTCAGTTTCTTTAACAACTACTGTCGTTGAAGTCCAATTTGGAAACTTTCAGTCTTGTTTTCTGTTCAATAATTCGGAAATACAAATATAATCACAAGTGTATAATCATTTTTTTCTCTTTCCATTTTTCTTCTAACGAATTTTCTATTAGATTCTGGAAGTGTTCTGATGGTATGGTATGTTTTGTTTTCGAAATACACTACATGTGTGTACAATTATAATAAAATAAAAAAAAAATAATAAAAAAACAACAGGGTCGGAACAATTCCGACAATGAGCAATACAGAAAAAAACACTTACCTCTATGCTAAGGGAATAAAATTCAAATGTTTTCTTGATCAAATATGAAATATAAATAATTCTAACTCTGTTGCAGTGAGAGATGTTATAGATAGTGACTACAGCACTTGTTGTATACAAATGTATATACCTGCACAAATTTGTAAATTACATTGAGGCGTTCAGTTTTGTTTGTAAATTCTGTGATCTAATTAAAAGACGCAAAGCGCTACAGGCTGTGTTAATAAAACTCTTAAACCTATCATTAAAATGTCGAACAAAATGCAATGAAGGACTGTTCTCCATTATTTATGTGTTTATAACAAATATTTAATGATCTGGTATTTTAGGGATTGATTTTTGTTTACACTTGTGTCTAAACCTCGATAACGAACTGTTGAACCTCGTGACAATAAGGGTGCTTTTACAAGATATAAAAATGCATATCCACTTTATAACTCGTAAATCGAGTAATTTAATTAATACCAATAACTATAAAGGATAGGCCTAAGGCCATTTTATTTTTTGGAAAGTCAGTTAAAGAGCTCATGTTCTATGTTGTATTTGTAAATACATGTATATGATTCCGATTACTTTACTTTACTTTACTTTAGGTCGACTGCATTTCACAAGAATAAAATGCAATGCATAAATATCCTGAATACAATCTAAAATAGGGAAAAAAAAAAATTCAGAACAATTTCACTCTTGAACGATATATTGACCTCATTCTCGCAATATTTTATAATGATCGCTTTATAAAGTCACAGACACTAGACAAAAGTAAGAATTTAACTCTGGCTTAGTGCATTCGAGTTGGACCGAACACATCACTGCATTCGAGTTGGACCCAACAAATGACTGTCTGTTTTCATTTGAGACAACCACTGTACAGTTGATGAAATAGGAGCCAACGACCCTCTATTATATTGTTTTATCATTATTCTTCTTCTTTACTATTAGCGTTTTTGATTATATTGTTACTCTTCTGAAAACATCTTAAAAATAACAAAATTCTACCAGAAACCCTATTAAAATTCCATTAAGTACCAAGGGCGAACCATACAAAAATACAAACAGCTAGTACTTATCAGAATGCAAATACATTCAGATCCGTCACTTGTCACTACGAATAAAAAAAATCTCTTCCCCAGCAGAAGAGTTTGAAGATACCAACGGGGTAATCAGAATCCGTAAATCTAAGGGCAGACAACACAATGACCAAAATAAAAAGGACAAAAGGACAAACAACGATCTACAAAACATACACATAAAACTAAAGATCAAGAAACACGAACCCCAAAATAACAAAAATCTACCAAAATCCCTATTAATTCCTTTAAGTACCGAGGACGAACCTTATAAAACCCCAAACAGTTACATATCAGAATGCAAATCCGTAACTTGTCACTGCGATTAAAAAAATATATACCTTCACGAGTAATTATGTTCAAATAAAGAACAAAATTAATATTATTATTACCTGTAAACAGCTGAAACGTTTTAGAACCTGCCATTTTGACCTGCTGCACATTCTTGTTGCAAATTCACAATATTTGTTTAAATTAATTATGTGTTGTGTATCCTTGTGTTACAGGTATAAGTGTTAATACCATAGTATTAACAGGCCAAAGAAAGTCAGTTTTCATTTGTAAGTCCGTAACATCAATGCCAATTTCTTTGAATGGATATATAGTGCCATGTTTATTTTATAGGAATGGCATTTGTTTCCGGATCTATCTTGTCAAAGTAACTTTTAGGTTGATATTAAGCATCGATTTAAATATTATATTTTTAGCAAAAAAAGTTCGACAATGGTATTTTATTACATATGGAATGCAACATACATTTGTATTTTCGAAACCATAAAGCAGAAATTGTATTATTAGTGCCCTAATTTTTAATCGGAGATTATAAACGAATATATAACAAAAGAAATTTGTTTGTTAAACTGCAAGTCGTTTCGACTTTTTAATATCCATAAAGAGCGTTTATAATCTGTCTTTTAATTAATCAATCTGTATTTAGAAAATGAACTTCATGTTATTTTAGACAACGAATGTTAAAACGATTACTTGTACTTGTAAATTCAAAATAGTGGGTAATCTTGTTTTGTCACCCCTGCACCTTAAATACTTTTTGTGAAGGTTTCGAAAAAAGAGTAGTCACATGGTAGTTGCGACAAAAGACTAACTATATCGTCATCACCCAACTATCAATGCTATTCTATAGTTTGTTGTCTCCCTCATTTCTACATAGTTTTTACATATTGTTGAATTTTGTTTTCATCTGGAATATTGATGAAATAATGTACACTGGGCGATTAGCAATAATTGATCAATCATTTGCCAATTTGTCATATTTTGGCGGAAAAAATGAAATCTGATAAATACGGAATAATCTCCCCCTGACCGAAGCTCTCTCTCTCTCTCTCTCTCTGTCTCAAGAAACAACTTTTATTTCTAATTCATGAACCCAACCTAAAATATGAAGAAAATAATGGAGTGCTATTTTCCTACGCAGTTCTTTCTGATTTTATTTCATCAAGAAACAATTTTCAACTTTAATAAATGAGGGTAATAACAAAATTACCGAACCCCGAACAATCTTCCAAAGGGAAAGTCAAAACTCATAAGTATATAAACAGACAAAATCAGTCAACAACCAGAAAACTGGGAAAACCGTAATGATCCTGACTTGGTTCAGGCATTTCCAAAGAAACGGTGGGTTGAATCAGATTTTAAGGCGCCAAACCTCCCGCTTTCATTACGGTTCAAAGGTTCCGTCTGTCACTATAACAGTATTTATAACAATACTGGAACAAAATAGGTAAAATAGTAGTCAACGCAGTACTAAATTAAGTGAGGAGGGTGGAACATATATCGTGAACCATCTCCATCAACAACCACGAGTCACCTGAAGTATTTTAACTACGAAAGTAAATGGCAAAAACACTTTTACGTCACACATTGACAAAAAATATTTTGACATTTTTGTTGACTTCCTTAACTTTATACATTTTCACTTTATGAAAATCCATCGTTCACAATTGTTTCTGCAGAGACAGAATATATTTCGACAAGATCTTGGTATCAGAATAGAAACTTTTTAAGAGATCGAATAAGGCGAATCTTTTTATAGCCCTGGTCCAGAGAATATCGAAGGGGCATTTCACAGTGACGTAGCTGAGGCTTAATAGTGTGCACGCCATACTTATTTTAGCCGAGATGCAAAATGGTGCGATCTGGAGCCATTCAGGATTTCATATAACATAGAATCAAGCACAATTTTAATGACTTTGATAGACAAGAATATCTAAAATTGTCAAAAATCTGCCCTTCGTGTCTTAGCAGATACGAACACCTCCATTGCTTTGTACAAGTCCACTTCAAAATCTCGGTGAATATGCAATCACAGGGAAGATATCCTGTCATTCTTCATAGTCGAACTAACACAAGTTTTCAAATGTCTCAAATTGCTACTGGCATGCTTAACAAAACAAATAATATTGTATCAATGGAAGGATAGAGAACTGGATTTACAGAATATAGGATGGTAAAAAGCAGGACATATGAGAGGATTCACCCGGTACATCGGTACGGGGCACGGAACGCCACGAAAGGGCCCGTGAATCTCTGAAGGGCCCCATAGCCTTAGTCATTGACGTTTTATTTTGATTTTTTCATTATTTTTGGTATATTCAACTCAAATCCACGGTTTTGAGAGAAGTTTCAGCCTGTTCTCAGATCCCAAAGCAGTATTGTTACGCCTTGCAAAATTTCTCTTGGAGGCCCTGTTACAGATACATCATCATAATTCTTTTTTCACAACATATAATAAAATGGAAAACAAAGTATCACATCGTCGGAAAAGTTCAAAAAATTCAATAGAAAAATCGTAGAAATAGGAAAATTCGATATCCCTAACACACAATATACATGATCGCTCACTTTCCTGACTTAGTACAGGTACTTCAGTAAAAAGTTACGGGGTTAAACTAGTTGGATTTTAACTTGCCATTGTCTTAAGAAGTACCGATATAGCCACATCTCCTCTGAACTGTAGATCGAGAAAAAAAAAACATAATATACTAGACAGGTAGCATGTGCATCGTACTTCATACATTCGCAATTAATATTTCGAATGTACAATAGTGACTTTCTCCCAACATGAAAACAGGACAGATTGATGTACTTGATAAATCATCCCACCCCTCTCCCCAACGTATGAAAAATAGAAATAGCTTTATGTGATTTAAATACGTACTAACAGCATTACATGTAAACTGCATGATGCTGTTTGATAAAGACCTTTAACTAGAACAGGAACAAATGAACACCTGAATGAAATAGTGTTGTAATTAAATATCATGTACGTGATATAGAAGTTTGAAAGAATTCAACGTTTATTATAAATGGGGTTGAAACAAGTCACATTTTGATATCAATTCGGTTGTATTTCACTTTGGCGATTTCAATTACGGAAGACGGACCGAAACCAGGAAAAAATGAACACCTGAATGAAATAGTGTTGTAATTAAAAATCATGTACAACAATAAAAAATATTATTATTATAAATTTTATATCCTATTTTTTTTATAACCTGACGATGTGCACGCCATGGCGTGACAACGTAAATGCAGCTACGCCTCTGTTTCATGAACCTAAATTATATGTTAACCAGCAAATAAATAGATGCCATTTTTAAATACGATATATCCCAAATGTGCAAAAAATATATTGATATATTATAATACAAAAATGTAGTTGCATTTTGTAAAGTTATGCATCAGTTTTTTAATGAGTTATGAGCATCCAAGAAAACTTCTGAAGCTAATATAACATGTACATATGATTCTCACTGATGATGTGTTTTTATTGAGAAAGATATGTAAGTCGTGGTAGGTATGAAATCCCTTTGATCTTTTATAACCAAAATAACCAACAGGGTGCATATTAAAATATTGTTCCGCTTACAAGTATTTATAAAAATAAATCTAAAGTTTACAAAGTCATTCCATTGTGTATAGCAAATGTCAAATGCCATATATAGTAACACATATTTTATGCATTAGAGAAAACGGCTGTTAGATATAATGAAGAAATACATGACCGCGAAAAAAAAAAAAAACCAGAGACAAAATAAAGCAAAATATGAGGTTATGAGTTATGATATTTAACGCCACATTCAACAATATTTCAGTTGTATCTAGCAGTAAGTTTTATTGGTGGAGGAAACCGGAGTACCAGGAGAAAACCACCGACCTGCCGTAAGTCACTGACAAACTTTATCACATAATGTTATATCGAATACACCTCGCCTGAGTGGGATTCGAACTCACAACGTTAGTGGTGATAGGCACTTGTTTAAGCAAAAAATAAGATATAATAAATATAAAAGAAAACAAAAGTGAAAGCAAATAAAATAAAGCTTCCTGTCCTGTTTAAGGTGGTACCATACACTTCAGATAAAATTTGATCTGCTTGTTTAATTTTCTTAATTTTTTTGGAAGTGTGTTTGAATATATCCACTGTAATATCAAAATTTTAGCAAATTCCAACCAACAGACTCCGAGCTAAAATTCACTAGCCACATAGCAGCTTTTCTCTCTGTGGTTTTGATCACAGAGATGCTTGAAATCTGCATACAAACATCATATGATCAAAACGTTCAACTGAATTTAAAGAGTTATCTCCCTGTAGTGTTATAATTAGGTACCACCTTAATACATAGATCATCAGTGTTCACCATGCATAGGCTAGAGCTTAGTAAGTATCATTTTCAACTTGAGTCAGATTTAAGTCAAGTTTGTTAGCTTATATCATTTTTCAACCTTGGTATCTTCTGGGGTTGGTCTCTAGTAAATCTCTAGTGGTGTTAAATGAATCAGTTATATTTTTGAATATGCTGTTTGGGGTAGAAAATGCAGAGCTGCTCGAGTCGACCTCTTAAATTTAGTTTGTCGTCCAAATGAGACTCTAGTCGATAATCTATTTCCACATGAAAAAGCAATGCAAATGTTACATAGACATATTTAAAAAAAAAAAAATAAGCCATTAAAATTCGATATATCTAAAATTTAATACTTTTTACTTTGTCAATTAATAGTATGCACTACATCTGTTACTTGTGTTTATATTACTATATTTATAGCTATTTCACATCAGCAAATAAATTTAGTGACTTGGGGAAGGTCGGTGGGTTTCTCCGAGTACTTCGCTTTCCTCCACCAATGAAACCGACAGCCATGATATACCAGTAACTGAAATATTGCTGAAAGTGGTGTTCAGGCGCGTAGCTGCCCTTACGCAAAAAATCTGTTGCTTGCACATCATTTCGGCGAAAAAAATTTTTTTTTTACTTGCACTAAAATATTATTACTGACATGGGAAGAACCCCACTTTTTCAGTATAATTAATAATCATTATAACTGAAGAAAGATGATACATTGTATTGAACTTTATTCCGGAGATTGCTTTTACGATGACGGGTTTTTGTTCCGGTATTTATAATTTCCTGAAGTTGAGCATGGTCAACATTCAAAGTTTGACATGAAGAAACTAGATTTTTACTTCAAGCCTAAGGATGCTTCATCCACAAAATCATTCGATACAAGCCAAGCTGGTGTATCTGATTCTCTATCAGAGTCATTACCAAGTCCATTAGATTCACAAAATAACTTAATAAAAAAAAGCAAGGACTATTTAATTTCTTTAAAATAAATATTATTCATTATTGTCTGTAGGGGTATTGTCTCATGTTTTCTTGTGAATGAATGCGAATGCCATGAAATATAATAGTGTCTCCTGTCGTGAAGATAAGTGGTATTGTTGTATGATGGCGATGTATCATTTTTTGTGTTACTGATAATTGAAATATCTATATAAAAAAAAAACACACACACACACCTTCCCTATTCTGTTGTACAAAAATTGTCTCTTAAAAGCAGACACATTCCCTACGTCAGTCCCTACTCTGTTGTTAAAACCTGTCGCATAGAAGTAGACACTTCAAAACAGCATCATATAACATGGAGATTTTTTTCTAAAATTGTCAAGAGTAGTTTCTTCATGTCAAACTTAAAACTTTGAATGTTGATCATGCTCAACTTCGGAAAATTATTAATACCGGAAGAAAAACCCGTCATTGTAAAAGCAATCTCCGGAATAAAGGTCAATATCATCTCAGCACCGTTTTGTTGATACTTTACACCATGCCTGCCAGCACAGCTACGACGGATAGATCATTCTCTGCTCTCCGTCGCATTAAAACGTACTTGGGGACAACAATGCTGCAGGACCGCCTAACTTCTTTAGCTGTACTGCATGTGCACAGAGACATTGACATTGACAGAGTCGTGCGCTCATTTACTTTAGGAAAATCTCCGACGGTAATATTGACTTTGGCTACGGACATTAAATTCAAATATAAAATAAATAACGCAAACTACTATGTGTTTTGATTTTTACAACAGGAATTTATTACTTTCCAGGGGTCGATTTCACAAAAAGTCGTAAGTCTAATATTAATCGTAAGTGTTATCGTACGTGTGATTTCCAAGCTTTTGATTGGTTGAAATTCACACTTACGACTGATCTTAGACTTACAACTTTTTGTGAAATCGACCCCAGAGGCGTAGCTGCATATACGTTGTCACGCCATTGTTGTACATCACGTACATGATTTTTAATTACAACACTATTTCATTCAGGCGTTCATTTTTTCCTGGTTTCGGTCCGTCTTCCATAATTGAAATCGTCAAAGTGAAATACAACCGAATTGATATCAAATTGTGACTTGTTTCAACCTCATTTATAATAAACATTGAACTTATTTCAAACTTCTATATCACGTACATGATATTTAATTACAACACTATTTCATTCAGGTGTTCATTTTTTCCTGTTCTAACTAAAGGTCTTTATCAAACAGCATCATGCAGTTTATATGTAATGCAGTTAGTACGTATTTAAATCACATAAAGCTATTTCTATTTTTCATACGTTGGGGAGAGGGGTGGGNACATTCGAAATATTAATTGCGAATTTATGAAGTACGATGCACATGCTACCTGTCTAGTATATTATGTTTTTTTTCTCGATCTACAGTTCAGAGGAGATGTGGCTATATTGGTATTTCTTAAGACAATGGCAAGTTATAATCCAACTAGTTTAACCCCGTAACTTTTTACTGAAGTACCTGTACTAAGTCAGGAAAGTGAGCGGTCATGTATATTGCGTGTTAGGGATATCGAATTTTCCTATTTCTACGATTTTTCTATTGAATGTTTGGAACTTTTCCGACGATGTGATACTTTTTTTTCATTTTATTATATGTTGTGAAAAAAGAATTATGATGATGTATCTGTAACAGGGCCTCCAAGAGAAATTTTGCAAGGCGTAACAATACTGCTTTGGGGTCTGAGAACAGGCTGAAACTTCTCTCAAAACCGTGGATTTGAGTTGAATATACCAAAAATAATGAAAAAATCAAAATAAAACGTCAATGACTAAGGCTATGGGGCCCTTCAGAGATTCACGGGCCCTTTCGTGGCGTTCCGTGCCCCGTACCGATGTACCGGCTGAATCCTCCTCTCATATGCCCTGCTTTTTACCATCCTATATTCTGTAAATCCAGTTCTCTATCCTTCTATGGATACAATATTATGTGTTTTGTTAAGCATGCCAGTAGCAAGCGCTACTTCTGAGATGTCATTTAGTGTACTGAGACATTTGAAAACTTGTGTTAGTTCGACTATGAAGAATGATAGGCTATCTTCCCTGGGATTAATGCATATTCACTGAGATTTTGAAGTGGACTTGTACAAAGCAATGGAGGTGTTCGTATCTGCTAAGACACGAAGGGCAGATTTTTGACAATTTTAAGATATTCTTGTCTATCAAAGTCATTAAAATTGTGCTTGATTCTATGTTATATGAAACCCTGAAATGGCCCCAGATCGCACCAGTTTGTATCTCGTCGAAAGTAATTATGGCGTGCACACTATTAAGCCCCAGCTACGTCCCTGCTTTCATCATTTTGAATTATTTGGTATTGCCAAATTTTTATTACAAATATACAAAATAACACTTAAAACAAGTGGACAATATGGCGATATGAACAGACTGCGAATCAAAAGGTGCATGCAATAACGTGTTCCTATTTTTGTTTAAATATTTTTTCAGTTGTACTTTGTAACATCTCCGTTAATCAGCAAAGCGTTTTAAAAAGCAAATATTTAGTATCCATCAGAACAAACATTGAGGATTCGCTAGCTTTCTAAAAATAAAATTTTAATAACCAAGGCGGACGGTATATATAAAACTGAATTTATAGGAACAAGTCGCAGGTTGCAGGAATCAAGCCATTTCTTTTTTTAACAGGTGTTGTACCTCATATTTCCTTTGTTCATATATATTAACTTCCTGAAGTGTTCTGTCAATCGGTTCATGTTTTCTGTATGAAACGTGATGGTTAAAAAAAGGAGCGATTTAAAAACAAGAATTACCCTCTCTACTTGCTAGAAACGCTGGGCTTCCGGGGGGGCTTTGCCCCCCCCCCTGATCCCCCTACCAGGGCCAGCCCTGGACCCGCTGGGGGTCTTATGCGGCCTCCAGACCCCTCGCCTAACTTCTTTGATTGCACATACATGTTGTAGTTTTATTTCCAGCTACGCCCCTGGTGTTCAACACCATAATCCTAACCCTAATTTATGTACATAGGTACATTGTACAGAAAAGCTTATCATTTGATATTTATTTCAGCTGTTTAGTTCAAAACTATATACATGTAATTTAGAGGGAGTATATATACATGCACATGTATATTTTTATGTCGACATCCTTTACGCTTCAATGCACATACATGTACGATATATAACTTACTGTAGTATTTATATCACAGAAAATCTTAGACAGAAAAACAAAAATGCCAGCGGGTGAAACACTAATGTCAAGTTTTTATACCAATAAAGACATGATCTAACCATTATTTAATTTAATACTAACCCATCTTCTCCCCAGGGTATGCTATAATACAATACATAAGCTAGTGATAAACTCAGTATTTACTTTAATTATGATCTTGTTTACGAAATAGAAAAGTGGGGGAGGTGAAATATAAATCTAATTATAAATTAGATGTCTTTTGGAGGTGAAATATACAATCTAATTATAAATTTCATGTCTGTTGGAGTTTATTTTCATCGCCACACGACACTCAGTGAGTGTATGGCTGACGATACAGCTAATAAAAGATCTAATAAGCATATCATTTTAATTAAATTGCAGCAAATTATATATTTGATTTAGAATTTATTTCTTATCATATGTACAAGAAAAAAGATAAGGAAAAAAATAAAATAAAAAAATAAAAACAACAGAAAAAACACTTTCAACAGTATTAGAAATAAACCACGAATCACTGAGATGACGATGATGTCCGCTTTAACTACAACAACAGTTACAACACACTTAGTTGTATTCTAATAGTATTAGCTCACTGAAACGAAACAACAGAGTGCGGGTAGACATGTCGCTCCACTCTGACACATTATCCTGATACCGAGTCAACCAGTCTTTGCTCTAACTCATTAATGTTATTTGCTTAGTGGAGAAACAACAAATACAAATCAAGTTTATAGTCTTCGGTTTGACCCGACCGGGGCTCGAACCCATGATCTACAACATTCCAGGCGAGCACGGCCATTACACTGATGAGGTTTTCTACAGTTAGAGGATAACGGAATCGAAATGGACGAATATTCTTAAGGCAACATTCTGCAGTTTTCATTTGCAGTGGTCGTGATCGTATGGTAGTTGGATTTACAACTACCTATGCAAAGTGCCTATCACCACTAACGTTGTGAGTTCGAACCCCATTCAGACGAGGTGTACTCGATACAACATTATGTGATAAAGTTTGCCAGTGACTTTCGACTAAAACTGACCCCACGATATAACTGAAATATTGTTGAAAGTGCCGTTAAACATCATTAAACCAAAACAAAATCGTTGTCAGTGGAGGAAACGGCACGGATGTGTCAGAAAAAAATAAATAAACACACGTTGCTATGTACCTTGTTAACTTTTAAGCAGACATTTCAGGAATCTCATTTTTCAATTTTAGGGTATTTAAAAATGTTTTAAGACATGTCATGTTACATCAATAACATCCCATTTTCAAAATTTACGAGAATAAAAAATAATGTTTACAACATCTAAAGTGCCGGAATAATAGACCATCTGTTATACATTTAAGAAATATATGCATATTTGTATCTGTATGGTTGATTTATTTCATCAATATTGAGTACTTTCTAAAATAAATAGAGCATTTTAGGTCGTCTTAAATTTATATTGACATTTTGTATCGCAACAAACTTTCTATTCTAATATACTGCAAAATTTTGGTCCGATAACTAGATTGATTTATGATTCCTTGAAAGTACTTTCTGTTTTATTTTTACATTGGATTAGGGTTATCGTTATGGTGTTTAACTTTCAAGAATATTTCAGTTATATCGTGGAGGTAAGTCTTATTGGTAGAGGAACCGGAGAAAACCTCCGACCTGTCACTGGCACATTTTATCACATAATGATGTATCGAGTACACCTCGCCATGAACCGGGTTGGAACTCACAACTTTAGTGTTAAATTTTGGGCCAATAACTAGGTTGATATATGGTTAAGTAAAACTACTTTCTGTTTTATTTTTGCATTAAAAGAGGTACATGTATATGTGAAATGATACTTAAAAAGTACAAATAAATCGTTTATAATACAATTTATATCATTAAACGCACATCATTGAAGAGAGTAAACATTAAAAGACGGTTGTTGTCCTCAGCGAATGTCGACTGTTTCACAAAGAAGATGTGTAATTCTACTTGCTCATGTGTATTATAATTGATGCGTAGTTCTTCTTGATGTGTATTAGAATTGATGCGTAATTCTACTGGCCTATGTGTATTAGAATGGATAGGTAGTTCTACTTGCTCATGTGTATTAGAATTGAAACGTAGTTCTACTTGCTCATGTGTATTAGAATTGAAACGTAGTTCTACTTGCTCATGTGTATTAGAATGGAAACGTAGTTCTACTTGCTCATGTGTATTAGAATGGAAACGTAATTCTAGTTGCTCATTTGTATCATAATTGATGCGTATATGTAGTTCTACTTGTTCATGTACAAATGTGTTTTAGAATTGATGCGTAATTCTACTTACTCATGTGTATTAGAATTAATACGTAATTTTAGTTGTTCATGTGCATATAATTGATGCGTAGTTCTACTTGCTCATATGTGTGTTAGAATTGATGTGTAGTTCAACTTGCTCATGTGTATTATAATTGATGCATAGTTCTACTTGCTCATGTGTAGTAGAATTGATGTGTAGTTCTAATTGCTCATGTGTATTAGAATTGAAACGTAGTTCTACTTGCTCATGTGTATTAGAATTGAAACGTAATTCTAGTTGCTCATTTGTATCATAATTGATGCGTATATGTAGTTCTACTTGTTCATGTACAAATGTGTTTTAGAATTGATGCGTAATTCTACTTACTCATGTGTATTAGAATTAATACGTAATTTTAGTTGTTCATGTGCATATAATTGATGCGTAGTTCTACTTGCTCATATGTGTGTTAGAATTGATGTGTAGTTCAACTTGCTCATGTGTATTATAATTGATGCGTAGTTCTACTTGCTCATGTGTAGTAGAATTGATGTGTAGTTCTAATTGCTCATGTGTATTAGAATTGATGCGTAGTTATACTTGCTCATTTGTATTAGAATTGATGCGTACACGTAGTTCTACTTGCTCATGTGTATTAGAATTGATGTGTAGTTCTACTTGCTCATGTGTATTAGAATTGATACGAACTTCTACTTGCTCATTTGCATTAGAATCTTAGTACACGTAGTCCATATTGCCGCGTGACCAAGGTTACCGATAATTTCCACATACTTTTTTTCATTTATATAAATATGGACGTTTATCATATATTTTATTATTCGGTCTATTATACAACTAAAAGTTCCCATGTGGTTGAAGGTTAAGTTCACCTATTTTATTGGTAATTTAATACGCATAAAAGTTCGAATACATATATTTTGAAAAGAAAATTTATCAAAATATGTCTCCATAAAACTGATGCTTATTGCCGATATTGTATGCAACTTTTATTTTTATTGTCAAGGTACTATACATTAGGTTGTGACATCGAACTCAAACAGCGAGATAGTAAAGAGAATACCCATCACTTAGGGGAACATGGTGACATTCGTTAAACAGCGAGATAGTAAAGAGAATACCCGTCACTTAGGGGAACATGGTGACATTCGTTATACAGCGAGATATAAATATAATATCTTTTTTATGTGTGAAATATTGATTTTGACATAGATTTTTAGTTTAGTGGTATTCTTTATAGATTAATGGTTAATCTACAAACAAATGATGATTATGATTTCAGATGAATTTCTCATATAAGATCTGTCTTTGACAGAACAGGTCTCGGATATATATTTACAAACCAAATGCAGGTTAAATTTTGTAATCTGAGGCCCTTATTATTTGAGCGTTTTCGAGATCAATTTATTCAGGTATGGTTTTCCGATATTGAAAACTCGTCTAGAGGTGAATTCTATGCGACATTCAAAACAGAATTTTGCTATGAAAACTATTTGTCTAGATTATCTGAGTATGGAAGAAAACAGATATCAAAACTCAGGACATCTAATTGTAAGATGCCGATAGAAACGGGAAGGTAGCTGAACACTTCTAGAGAGGACAGAATTTGTCATTTGTGTAGAGACGGAGTTGGTGATGAATATCACTACCTCTTCCTTTGCAAAAATGAAGCTGTTTTTGAATTAATGCAAAAATATATACCAAGGTATTATCATTTAAATCCTAATATAATCAAAATGGGTGGCATGTTGTTACTGTATAAAATGTAAAACTGTTAAGTAATACAGTTGTTTTTGTGAACAAACTGAATAAGTTATTCTAATTTTAATGTTCGTATTATGCTCTTTTGCCTGTCTACTTACTCATTCTGTTATTTGAATTTGTATATATGTTGATGTATGACCTCATGTAGCACATGTTTGTGTCTGAGTGTACCAATACAATCTTGAATGTATTATAAATCTACTGCTTGTATAAAGAATTCTGGTACCTTGCTCTGATGTAGAGCGGAGGCTAAAAAACAAGTACATGTACTGGTTTATATGATGCCTTATTCGACGTCCGCGTTACATCGTGTTAGAATGCGTGGAGATCATTAATTCGATAAAGTTATGACTAATTTGAGGGGTTATGGTTATGGTGTTTAACGCCACTTTCAACAATATCTCAGTTATATCGTGGTGGTCGGTTTTAATGGTGGAGGAAAACGGAGTATCCGGAGAAAAAACCACCGCCCTGTCGCAATTCACTGACAGACTTTATGACATAATGACTGAACGCAAGATGTTGCGTAACGTAACGTAACGCTAAAAAGCGACATTTTCAACGTTGTGACGCTTTAAACCAAATGCTTCACAAGTGGAACTTAAGTGATAATTTTTTGTAAAAAGTAGGAACCACTTAAACAACCGAAGCACATATATATATAAGTATTTTAATACATTAAAATTTTCCGTGAGATAGTCGAAATAATGTTGTTATCTTTTGGTCTTAAATATAAAGTTTGTCGTATTTTCGGTATTTAAAAAGAACATTAAAATTTTGTCATTTTTAGATCTAAAGGTAGTGTGGTTCCGGTATTTGATTTTCCAAGTTTTCTTCTTTTAATTGACAAATGCTTTGACAAATGTGATCAGATTCCTGGTACAAGCAACGGAAATACCATTTACGTTTTCGACGCTTAACAGGCGCAAAATTCACAAAAGTCTTGAAAACGCATTTGACGTCGAAATTGATGAAGTGGACAATCCATTCAGACTTGGCATTTTATTCTGTTCGTGTTTGTTTTAATTTTAATATACTCATGATTGGTATTAATGGTAGCCTTTGAATAGAACTAACTGCTTGGCACATACAAATTTCGATGATTTATTTGTGTGCTGCGTTATAAATCGCTAAAATTCCAAGCGACGTTGATTTTTTAGTAAAATTAAGAAGTGGATATTCATTCAGACTGCGTATTTCGGTCAATATTTCTTTATCTTTCAAAAGTCATCTTCAAAATTTCTTGTATTATTTCTTACAATATAGATCTGCATAACAGTGAACAAATATTTACTCAACTTCACCTAAATTTATCGGGAAAAGCCTTTAAAGTTGGTGATCAGCATTTCAGTTCAGTATCTGACACATTGAATGGACTTAAATACATGCGGATAAAAACAAAAAACCTCAACAGAAAACGGCCATCGAGACATTACGTTGGAAGAATTTTGACGTTTACCTTTCTTAGCAGATTTGGTGCGATTTCCGTGCATGCGTTTTCGTGAAATGCTCGAAAATGTTATCAATTTGTAGCAGAAATGTTACATCTGACGGGACGTTTTTAAGACGGAAGGGGGATTCCGTGGTGGGATACGACAGAATAAATATCAATATATTTCATAAATATTGTCGGAAAATTATTCCTCATATCCTACGGTTTATTATGATATAAAGATTATGTAGATATGGCATCATAAAAACTAATAACAACCACATTAAATCAGAAACTAAGGTTATTTAAACGGCGTCGAGTACACATCCTGAAATTGCATGATAAACAGAATATACCTACATTGTCACTGAGTATATTTGTATTCGCTTCATTGCGCAACATGCAAATATTTCCACACGACACCAATGTGTCGTTCCTCCTCTGGACGGGTGCCAAGGATAACAGACAAAATGATTATTTAATTAAAAACTGTTCATAGTATTACTATGAAAATTTAAAATTAGGTTTAATTTCTACATTTTTATGCATTGCAGTGTACTTGGTGTTAGTAAAACATCTCCTGCATGTCCTTAGCGGCAGTATTTAGAGTCTTAGTGCACTTAGCGGTGTTTAGGAAGTTTGAGTTATCATTTCATAAATGAAAAAAAAAAATACTTGTGAAATCAGTTATGAATTCAGAGTGACAATTTCGGTGTCACAAAAATGACATAAATTCGATTTCATTGTGTAATATTCAGTTTCACAGAACAATAGCCTCTTTATTCACCTCCATCGCCTTTTTTCTGTAAACATAAGTCAGTATCGTGTTAATATAAGAAACCATTATAAACTGAAATAAGCCATTTCTCATCCTTGTGTTTATGTGCTAACATGAATTTCTTGTTTTTACGAGAAACATCTGAGATATATAATATACAAGATTAACCGAAATACTATTTACGATCTACATATTATTATAAAAAGCCATTAGTTTGCCGTTGTGAGATGCTAAGCAATTGTACAATACGACAGTCTATAAGACCACATATTGATTGTGTTATAATAGCTCACTTGCAGCCAGTAATTTCATTTTGATAGAAACTTTAGCTTCTAATTTCGTTGAGATAAAAATAAAACTAAAGTTAAAAAGCAAGTATAGACAATATAACCATAAATGACAATATGAACCACTCCCGTGCCAAATCCCACAAATAAATAAATAAATAAATAAATAAATAAACACAAAAATAACAACGACAGAAGGCATGCCGGTGGACATATACATGTCCTGGTTTAGGTAAAGCACAGAAATGTGCGCTTATCGGATACAGAAGAGTTTGAAGATACCAAAGGGGTAATCAGAATCCGTTTATCGAAGATGAACAGATAACACAATGGCCAAAAGAAAAAGTACAAAAGGACAGACAGGCTTATTAATGTGGCGGTGCTAAACTGGTTAATGTGATCCCACACCCTCTTGATAAATGGATCTCTAACGGTATTTCAGATATAAACAAACGATACAAAAACATGAAGATATTCACATCAACTCAACAAGACCACACACTGTCACAATGATGAATGACAACATAAGCATGGACAGTACAACAGCAGAGTCAATGTATGTTTAGTAGTAAGCTAACAACTAACTAAGAAGGTAGATACAGGCCAAGTATGGACAAATTCTTTGAACTGTATATCCGTGATTTATTAATATTTCGTCATCAATTTTGATATTTATACGTACTATAAGTAGTTCGTCTTAACCTCTAGTTGTTTGTAGGAGGACTCATGTCTTATTTACGTTATTTGTGTTTGTTTGGTTCGTCTTAACCTCCAGTTGTTTGTAGGAGGACTCATGTCTTATTTACGTTATTTGTGTTTGTTTGGCCCGTCTTTTCCTCCAGTTGTTTGTAGGAGGACTCATGTCTTATTTACGTTATTTGTGTTTGTTTACGTATAATAGTGTCCAACACATATTGTGCTGTGTTTTGTTTTTCTTCGTCCTGACTTTTGTGTACCCCATGTTTCCAGTTTCTCTGGGTTGTCATTTTTGTTTGCCCCTTCGGTATTCTTTAACGTTAATTTAGTATTTCACTTCAAAATTCAATGCATTAGTAAAAATTTTAGAAAACTCAAGGAGAGAAAAAAATCATAAAACACGGATAATCTTTAAAACGGCTGTTGATATATTTAGTAAAACAAAACGAGATTTAGATAAGATAAATGTCATTATTGATAATACTATAGATTAGAACGATATTGTATATATCTGTTTAGTCGGTCAAAATATCTACTGCGGACAATATATTCTAAACAAACCGTTAGAGAATAGCGAAGGGCAAATAAAAAAAGGACAATCTAGAGAAACTGGCAACATAGGGTACACAAGACGAAGACAAACAAAACAAAACACAACACTATATGTGATGGACACAACTATACCAAACAAACACAAATAACGTAAATAAGACACGAGCCCTCCTACAAACAACTGGAGGTAAAGACGAACCGAACAAACACAAATAACGTAAATAAGACAATGAGCCATCCTACAAACAACTGAAGGTAAAGACAAACCGAACATCAAAGTACGCCAATAGAATTGTACGTAGGTACCAAGTCAACCATAATATCAGATCGGATCCGCATGACGACGATTGCCATGATTCTTTTTCTGAATCCTATAAATCTCCAGCTTCCCCATATATCCTCCACTGTTTTCAGGAAGGCCATTGTGTTGTCTGTTCTTCTTAGGTTGACGGATTCTGCATACCCCTTTGGTATTTTCAAACTCTTCTTATTTTTGTTTGTTAATCATTAACGTTGACCAAGGTCCATGAATTGTATAAGAAAATAGCTTAAATACTATAAGAAATAACGGAGATATTTCATATAACATGGACCAATATCCATGATTTTTTTTAATTGGAAAATAGTTTAAAATTTTAGAAATGATTGCAATTTTTCAAATAACATGGACCAAGATCCGTGATTTTTTTTTATTGGAAAATAGCTTAAATTTTGAGAAATAATTGCGATTTTTCAAAATGTAAAAAAAGTGAACTTACGTATAAATACCAGACTAATTATAACTGTATCATATCCTGATATACTTGTAATAACCACTGGTCAGTTTATATCATGATGATATGCCAAGAATTCCGCTAGTTAACTTTATGTGTTGGTATTTACGAGAAAATTGTTGATAATCGAACACTTAAATGTGCGGGCCAATCAACTAGCTAGTCGTACGATTTGTGTCGTTTTATATCGACACATACTGACAATATTAATCATAAAACAATATTTATGGATTAATAAATACAGTATTGCAATTCCTAATTTAATCACTTTTCAGTTTCGTCTCCCAAGACCGTACATGGCTTTGTAACACAGCTCTATTTAGCGATTGCAAGTCTAGATTTAATCACTTTTCAGTTTCTTTCCCTAAAAACCGTACATGGCTTACCACAGCTCATTTACCCGTATCATGAAACCAATATATAATCGTTCAGACATGTGGGGATTTTACAAAGATAAAAAGCATTCATGCCAGTGTAAATGGGAAACGAATACGTAAATAAGGAGAATAATTTACAGTTTTATAATAAAGGGACGATTATATGATATGGATATAAAATAGTCATCGAAATCTTTATATATGGTTGTAAATAACACGCAAACAGTTGTTGAAAATGTGTTATATTTTAAATTTATCAGCCTACGCATAAAATTAACAATTCTGTGTCAAGCTACATTGAACAAAGAAATGTAATCATATGTGTGGCATTATAAATTGCGACTAGCCAGGACATAGCACTCGGCCAACCCCAGATGATTTGGATGCTGAGAATCGAAACATCAGAGGAGTTCCGAGAGAGGATCTGGATTCAACAATCTTTTGTAGTTGTATTTATTGCGTTTTACACTGTTTGAAGTTTATCAAAGGAGTTGTCCGTGTTTTTTTTTTGCGGCCACAATTACCATATTTAAGTTGTTCTAATTTGTTAAATTGTTGGTTATATCGATTCCCTTTTCAAAATCCGTGGAAACGGATTATTTTAATTAAAAAGCATTTGAGTTTACTTTTAAGGACTACAATGTATATGGCAATTAATGTCTCACGTCTTACTTGATATTTTAAGCGAAAGATGAGGCACAAGTAATTTTATACTGCAATCGTGTGATTTGGAGTCTAAAAGAGGGAAATAAACGTTAATGTTTTTTAGGCATTGACCTAATAAATCTTTTTTGCAGGAAAAACACAATAGTAATGCAGTGTCTTAAACATTAAACTTATGTGTATTCGGCGCAAAACTGGAGAGAAAGTCTCGGTTAACCTGGCCCTTTTTTCTCCGTTTCTAAACACCATACAAAAAAATGTATATTTTTTCAAAACAAGTGTACTAATATTGTATACAAGTACAATGATTTTTATACATGCTAAATTTGGATGATATTTTGGCCCGATAAATCCTCGTCAAATATTTGTATTCTACATGTGTCAAATATTTCGTCAATGAACTCAAATCTACTAAAACATGGTACATGTGAACACATTATAACGAACAGAAAGACAGCACATTGTACGTTGATTGTTGCTGGAGGGAAGATCTAGAGTGAACTTGAGGTCACGTGGGATACAAGTATATAAATCAAATTGTTTCCCGCTCACAATAATTAAATTGTAAATGAAAATGACATATTTATTACATTCCAGTTCATATTTAGCTTGTAATTAAAAAACCAGGTGACAGAGACGTAATAAAATAGGTCACGTTAACAAAGAAAACAACAACAATTAGAAACTGAACTCGGGTATCTAGTATTAGGTACAGTTGTACTTATCATATTAAGTTTTAAGTAATAGTTATACACTGAGGTATAGGTGTTTCTAATCTAGAAACACCGAATACCGAAGTGTATAACTAACTTACTCCCCATGTTATTCTAAATACACGAAATATTCATTACAAAATGTCATAAAAAACAAAAACAATAAACACAGAAACATTAAATTTCATAAATTGATACATTTTTGTGGTTTCCCCATTGGGTACCTCTCCTATAAAGATAGATTGAATGACTGAGTTGTATTAAGGATTAAACAGTTTGATTGGTTAATAATGAGAGATGTTATTTGATATGTAATTTGATCTTCAGGAATGATAGACGTTATATTAAACTGAACTTTTTGTAGCAAATGAATATTAACCATATTGTCACAAATATTACCCAGAACTGCTAAATAAAGTAAGTAAGAATATATGTTGAATATGACAAAGTATTTTTCTACCAATAAACTTCAGTTTTAAGTGCGCATTTTACAGGTCAATGTTTTTTATTTATTTTTTTTAATTTTTTTTTTTAAAGGCTTGGATCCAGGCAATTTAAAAAGGGGTTTCACAATAAAAAAAACAGGTAATAATAGTCTCATTTTCGACAATTTTCACATAATTTTAATAAATTTCCCACTAGATCTACCAATGATAAACTTTTGAAAGGGTGCCAACATATAATGTATTTTCTTTTTACATTTGCTTTCACGACCAAGTTTTTTTACCCGATTATTTATTATTATTTAGTTTTTTTTAACGATTGCTTGGATTTTTTTCAGACTATATTTCATTAATAAGATCTGTTTTCTTTTTCAGTTTTTCAATATCCAGTTTTCGTGTTATCTTCAGCTGAGTGGTAATTAATTACTTCATTGTTGTAGGCACAATAGGCCGTGCTCACAGGGTGTGAAGACAAGGGTTTCCAGAAACCCTTGTGCTCACAGGGTGTGAAGACAAGGGTTTCCAGAAACCCCTGTCGTCACACCCTGTGAACACAGGCTATTGTTCTTATAACAATAAAGTAATTCATAGAAAGGCAGTTTCAGAGATAGAAAGCATATGGTTTAACAATAGACCTGGGGTGTAATACTAGAAATTGGCCAAGTTTTCTAATCTCTATATTTCTTTTTACATTTATTTTGCTCGAGAAAAAAATGTATAGAATGATGGAAGTAACATTACTGGACCAGACAATTAGGAAATTTTAATAATGGTTGTGGTTGTTAATACGCAAATTTATAGTTACGCGAACTATTCATAACATCAAATATTGAAGAAGAATAAAAAAAAAGAAATTGGTTCCCTTCATTTGTTTTAACGTATGAAACTTAATTCCCATCGTTACCCAAGATAATATAACCTTAACATATTTCAGCAAATACAAAATACTAAACACTCATAGGAAGGGAGAGAGGGCTAGGTGGTTCGTACGAGTTCCCCCCCTTTGAAAACCAAATCAACTATTACAGTCGAGATTTTGGCTGAACTACGACTATCAATGTCCGGATATTGACGGGTGGCTGCAAGAACATGTCATATTGCCAGGTTATTGACCCCCCTTTTGAAAAAAATATTGTGGCTATGAACCTGTACGGTATATACCATTCCATCTACTGACCATGCTGTGATATATAAAAAATTTTGAACGTATTTAATGATACATTCCAACTAAGTTATGTCGAAATCGGAGATACCATATTCGAATTAACCAATTATTCACGTAATCAGAGACCATGAACAGATAGGGTTCCAACCGGGCACTGACAAGAGAGTGTTTTAACATATGACTTCATACCAGTACACATCGATTTATGAAATATTACAATACCTGTTCGACACTCTAAATGCAGGTTGGTTTATGGTGTTTAACGCCATTTTCATCGTGGCAGTCAGATTTATTGGTAAAGGAAACCCGGAGTACCCGCAGAAAACAACCGACCTGCCGCAAGTCACGGACAAACTTTATCACATAATATTGTATCCAGTACACCTCGCCATGAACGGGGTTCTAACTTACAACTTTATTGCACTCTAAATGCAAAATGCAAATTTAAACAGTTGGAGAGTGAATCACGTCAGATATACAATATGCACAAGTGATTCCTACAATGACAATGATTTATCATGCATGTAGGAGTTTATCAAACTGAAAAGATTTATTCATTTCGTTCTTGTATGTATTTACTTGTTATTTATTGCATGTCCCAGTACTTGAGGTTTAAAAATAATTAAATTTCTTCAAACAAGTATAGATATCGTATATTCCTTATATATGGGAAAGTAAAGATAAATACCAAAGACGGTAAATTAAACAACTCTGGCATTTTATCTTAAAAATGGGCATTTCTTAAAAATGTACATAGAAGCATAAATATCTTGTCCCCTTAATTACACTGGGATATTCGTATGTGTTGCCTTTTCGATAGGAACCATACAATGTGCTGACCATATCATCTATTTTACCTACATTGTAAGAACATGATAATGGGGCCGTCGTGGTCGTCATTGTATGGTAGTTGGATTTACAACTACCTGTGCAATCAGTCCCTATCACCACTAAAGTTGTTAGTTCGCACCCGCTCAGACACGGTGTACTCGATAATTCATTATGTGATAAAGTTTGTAAGTGACTTGCGACAAGTAGGTGTTTTCTCCGGTTTCCTTCACCAATAAAACTGACAGCCACGATATAACTGAAATATTGTTGAAAGTGGCGTCAAACACCATAACACTAACTCTAACCCTGACCATTTCACAATTCAACCATTTGTTTTCATCTAATACATGCACACGTACAAGATTTACGGCAGCGTAAAACCCACACATCTAACTATAGAATTACAAAAATGTAGTTGAAGGTTTGATTTATACCTAAACCAATATTTCAGTTAATTATTAAGCAATAAAGTCGACCCAAGAACATTGACGTTTTAGGTAAATAATAAAATTAAAAAACAAAAGTAAACAGCCTAATAAAATAAAGGAACGTAAATTTACTTAACCTCATTCATATTGTGAAAAAAGTAGACAGTTTATAATAAAACGACAATAAAATGTAAAATACGATTAAATTATCATCAGAATAAAAACTCAAAATATCACCAAAATATCACCAGGATTACATAACACAGCAATAAACATATGACGAGTTTAGAGAGGCCAAAGAGGAAATCAGAATCAGTAAATCGATGAAGGACAGACAACACAATGGCCAAAAAGAAAAGAGGAAATCAGAATCAGTAAATCAATGAAGGACAGACAACACAATGGCCAAAAAGAAAAGAGGAAATCAGAATCAGTAAATCAATGAAGGACAGACAACACAATGGCCAAAAAGAAAAGAGGAAATCAGAATCAGTAAATCAATGAAGGACAGACAACACAATGGCCAAAAAGAAAAGAGGAAATCAGAATCAGTAAATCAATGAAGGACAGACAACACAATGGCCAAAAAGAAAAGAACTAACGAACAAACAACGATATACAAAACAGTACACAAAAAACAAAAGATCGAGTCGCATGAATCCCACTAAAATTCTGGGTAAACTCTGGTTCATAGAATATTTAGATGAGTTTCATGCTATTATAAACATGTATTTATGAATAACTACAGAACTGCTTTCATGTCTGCTTTTGCAATTATACAATACACACAACTATATAACGTAGATACAGTACAATAATATAAGCTCGCAATAAAATATATTGCATTGTTTGGTATTGTATTTTATCATGCGCTTGTTCTATATGAGCAGGCACATTTCATTGACTAGATACACTTTGTTATATACGGTCATGAAATATAGCTTTTCTGGTAACACTTTCACATGTTTTGACCGTTGAGTTTTGGGAAACTAGTTGTAAATCAGTTCACTTCCTGTTGACAAAATATCCATAGGGAAAACAGGGGGGGGGGGGTAGGGGAGGTAAAGGAATGTAATTTTGTATTATTTATTTGAAAAAAATAACCATCCATGGATGAATGTGTTTTTTTCTGCAGGATAAAAACAATATTAACGCTGTATCGCGATCCACCTCGACTTTGTCCCAGATTTCATGCCTCATAATAAACTTTATACTTTGAGATTCTGCACTAATATTATATAGATACATTCTAAGTCTAAGTAGTAAGTAACATCTTCATAACATACCTGAGTTAAACTGCTCCATCTAGGAGCCATGGTTAGCCGTCTAGTGCTTGATAGACTTCCAACTGTTCCTGATCGACCCCTGTTTCTTTCCCCTACTGTTAAAATAGCATTTAAGCATGCATTTGAGATGCTACGGTATAATTTTGATTTTGGCAGATCCATATTGTACATTCCAACACACAAATCAAAATAATTCGTAACGAAAACAAAAATTGTATCATAACATGTCAGTAAGCCATTTTGTAATTCTTTATATACGTTTTTTCTAAATATTAGCTGGATATTGACTATTATATAGATAATAACAATATGCAACACTCTGTTGACACATCAACAGTTTATCACGGTGAAATTCTAGCGATGACCTTTGATTTTCTCGATTAAATTAGAATTAAATCTCCAATAAATTCACTGGTTGTGTGAATTGCACCCATACTTCACATTTTTGTCAATGAATATCACAACTTATTATTATCTGTTTGAGTATACTTCAGGATTAACTATAAACAAAAACAATAACAATAATAATGATAATAAAAGACCCTCAACTTAACACGCAATCGTTTATTACGGTTATACAAATATCACTTTGTTTTTATCTCAAGTTCGCCACTTGTTACAAATGATCCACGTAGACTTTTCAACGTAAAGTACGTTAGATCATCCACAAAAACTCTTCACATTGAAGTACGTTAGCAATCCTATTAGGCACTTTGATCTGAATATGAGAACGAAATTGACACCCAAGTTCACTGACACAAAGTGCTGGCTGATTTCAAGTAAACATTAATACGTCCTTTTAATAGGTATCCACGAAAAGGCATCGAAATTTAATTTGACTCAATAGCATTGATTCGAGACGGATAAATTCAATTAATTCATATGTTATTCCAAGATAAATAATTTATTCCAAATATGTTATTCCATTTTTTTTTATTCCGGAAAAATATATTATTCCACTTGCCACTTGATGTACAGAAACCACTAAATTCTGATATACTATCATGTATGTGTACTTTCAATATTGGAATTTAATCCGGTATCTATTTAACTGAATTGGAACGCAAACACAACATCTATATTTTATATAAATTTATAAAACCACAGGTAAATAAAAAAAAAATATATTAATAAAAATTTCTTTTTATTCCTTTTTGATCGGAATCGAAAAAAAAATCCAACGGTATTTCCTGTGATAATTTATGTGTGGCTAACAAATAGTCATTTTAAATAATAAATATTAAATACTAAAAAAAACCCAACAACACCATACCGTATAATAATCCACAAATGATATTTCATCCGTGTATTGGATGAAGGGAGAGCGTCATGGTTGATGCGCTTTACCTATATACCTTTCCTCCATAACCAGCTGACTTTGTAATATCTATGTCATTTATATTGATGTTACATTTGTGTACACTTGTCACTAGCCCGTAACATTTAATCAGTCATCTCAAAAGTATATATATCAATCCTTATTATGATTATATATTATACTGTAACAAGAGTATAAATATATACTGCCAAACCTGCCCATGCGGTCACCTCTATTCGGCAGTCACTTGTATTAAAAGGTCATCTTTTTTATCCTGCCATAGAACATTTCATATGAATTGAACCTCTTTTAAGAGATCACCTGTCTTATAAGGTCATTTTTTCTTTGTCCCAATGGTGACGTCTTATTACAGGTTTGACTGTATTTTAAAAAAAATCGTTAGACCAAAAAATGAAGGCAAATTCTACTTATTCAGAAATTTATAGGACCATGCAGCGTTTTAATACTTCAACATTTTACCCGTATCAGTTGTAGTATGTTCCGAATGTAAACAAAATTACGGAAATAGAAGTAAAGATAAACACCATAGTATAATAGCAACGATGACACGCACTAACCCCAAGTTGAAAAATAAAATATCAAAATACCATCTTTATTGATGGCCTTATTATGTATTTAAAAAACAACGTATGATAAACAAATGTAAAATGACTGGCACGATCCCCCCCAGTGACGAAATGTTAATTTTACCGAGGCTTGTCTTTACTAGCAAATGATGTTTACGAATCTAGCCACCCTCCTTGATTTTATAGCATATAAAGTTAACAATATGTGGGGGAAACAGTTCATTTAAGTATTCCTTTATTGATGCGAACATAAACAAAACTCGTGCGCCACGCTCTCTCACTGATTTTACTTGCTAAGTTAAACTTGGGAATATCCTTCGATTTAAAGCTAAGGCAGTTGGAGACTGCAGAATCGTTATAAAACCACTCTTTTGCCAACATGATTCTAAGCATCTCGTCTTTTAAAGGAAGTTCATAGCTGCTTTTGTCACTTCCGCGATATACTGTTGGCATTGCTTATTGCTCATTCTACACAAATCGCTATCATGAGACTGTTATTTGTATACTACACGAAGAAACAGAGCAAACATTTATTCATATACCTTTATTGTTGATCAAATGTAATAATTTCAGGATAAAAATGTTTGTTTTTATATGTAAGGTCAGATCTCTTGAAATCATAGTTAGTAGGTATTCCAGTTGTTGTATCTTTATACGGTTATTGCCTTCTTTTCGATATTATTTCATTTCGCGTGCGTTGTTTTGTCTTTGTCGATCCACTGATTGCTTGTATTGTAGTTTTGCGAAAGTTTGTAGATACCAAAGGGGCAATCAGATACCGTAGATCACGAAAGGACATGACAGCCAATATAATGGCCAAAAGAAGAAGGACAAGGGAACCTTTTGTTTGACTGAACAATATTAAGTTCCTGGCAGTCAACTGTTGAATTATTTTCTTTCACGAAATAACAGTCGTAGATTATTAGATACCAAAAACATATGGATTACAACACAGCAAAAGGCTACAGAAAACAGAATAAGAAAATACCGACTTCACATTATACAACAACATTCTAACGACGCCGAAACAATTATCTAAATTTACAAATAAATTGAAAACTAACTTATGTAACATTTCGTAAAAAGACATTTGGCAAAAGGGGTGAAAAGAAAAGCGACATTGTAATTTCCAATGATTCATAAATGAACATTTCATTTACCAGGTACACAAGCATAATGATTGAATATGTGGTTGTAAGTTAAAGTCCTTTGTGATGTTAATATATATAACTTGTAAACATATTCCATTTATTAATAGTGTTATATCAAAGACCCTATCACGAACACATCACAGTAACGTACTCTTTATTGCGGAATGGTCGATCACCGACGGTAAATCGTTTCGTTACCAGACAAATGTAATATACCAATATACAATTAATTTCTCTTTGTGAGGTCAATCGCAGGTAAAATGGAACCGATGCCTGTGACTCGAGGTGACCTGACCGGACCGAGGCCAACAAAGAGTAATTAATTGTTTTATTATACATATTTTTTCTTAATGTTGCAAGTTTATTGGAAAACCATCAAATACCAATTTTAAGGTCTAGTTTGATAGAACTTGTACTGAACCCATGATCGCGATCTGAACATGACAAATCATGTTTTTTTTAAATTCAAGCGATGAAAGCAGCCATTTTATTTTTGAATAAAGTCAATATTACTAGGTCAGATCTATCACATGATCAATAATGACTCCATCATAGGTTATACTGTCAATTTTAACCGCATGCAGGTCACGTTATCCAAAAGAGCCAATAGGAAACGCATATTAAGCAATACGTATTAATGAGGTATAAAAACACATTCCGATGCTCTAGATGGCTCTTAGATATATCAACAAGAGTGTTAAATGAGTGAGATATATTAATGATTGTCGTTTAACGCCGAGTGAGACATTTGTCATCTTAATGATGTCGTGAACAAGTTACTTTTTGAAGTAGTGATGATTCCTGTTCTGTACACTATACCAACTGAAATCATCTTCGCAGCTGTTTACTATCTGCATTCCCCCATGATGAGAGGTGACGGATCGTACGTAACCTTGGCGAGCGAAGGAGCACACATATTTTTAATAGTGATAAATCAATGAAATAACAGTCCCAAGATAGACATGTGGCTCTACTTGGACACATTATTCTTACTCCGATCCAACCAGTCCTTGATATGTCTTCTTCTGCTGCGTCAGTAGTCGAGAAGCAACAGATGCAGATATATAGTCTTTGGTTGCACGACCGGCGATGGAAACCACGATCTATGACATTCCAGGCGAACACGCTAACAAGTACACCACAGAGGAGGTTAAGTAGTGATGTGGCCATCAAGTCAATGCCAAAACATCTGTGTATTATATTTAGGAAATAAGCTTTACCTCTAGTTGGTTGTAGGAGGGATCATGTCTTATTTACGTTATTTGTGTTTGTTTGCGTATAGTGGTGTCCAACACATATTGATTTGTGTTGTGGTTTTCTTATGTTGTTCTTCGTCTTGTGAACCCAATGTTGCCAGTTTCTCTGGATTGTCCATTTGTGATTGCCCCTTCTGTATTCTTTAACGTTTATAAGAGGTAAATCATTTGTACATATTCGAATATGTTAAAATAGCACAATTTCATAATAGGCACAAATGCATAATAACATCAAACCCAATCGCAGTGGAGCATGTTTACCTCTGAACGTTTTCCTCAGTAAACCAGCACTAGGAAAATCCACCTCGGCGTGTCGGTCCAGTACAAAACAGATATTATCATCACCTCTTTAAAAAGAGACTAATTCCCGTCATGATATTACCAACGAATCCGCCTACTGATAGAAATGGGAGAGTTGCAAAGGTGTTCGCTGGGTTAAATTTTGTATGGACAAGAAGGTCAGCAACAACAAAATCTTAAAGCAAATTTTCCAAGGCGTTGCCTCAGAGGGTGTGGATCAATCTATGACATTAACACATACTACTATACATCACTTCAATATTTTATAGTAAAACACTGAAGCTTTCATAGCATGAGGTACTGGTTGTCTTGAAAAATTTTGTAACAACCCAAATGTCCATATATTTACATGTATTTATCTTCCATATGGATTCTTCCCATAAATACACGAAATAAGCAGAATATATGTAAAAATGGTTGTTATAAAACTCCATTTAACCAATAATTCAAATCGTATAAAAGTTTTTTTCTGTTACGCAATTGTGTAGAGACAAGATATATGAAAACCAAACGGTTTTTTTGTGCATATTATTCAATTTAATATTTTATTATTCTGTTAAGAAAACGTGTAATAAAAAAGACGAAAAGAATGTGAAAAATTTGAAAAGTGAAAAAAAAAATTAAACATTAGATATACATAAATATCTTCAATATGTATGCAAACATTCTCCAAAGTTTAAAAGACCTGCATTGAGCTGTGGAAGTAATTGATTATTCAAAATAGGGAACCTCTCCTGAAAAAATGCTTTTTTTTTGGAAATGACCAAGTTTCAAAATATGGAAAATTATGAAATCATTTCTGGAAGGGATACATCACGCCAGGTACATATCTTCAATATGTTTACAAATATTATGGAAACTTGCTGAGATATGATTTGAAAACTGAAGAGTTGCTTACACAAAGTAGGTATTGTCTATTGAACATCTTGTTGAAAAATATCTAATTTCAGATGGTAATATTTTCTGACAAAATTTGACTTTAAATTCTCCATTAATAATAAACGTAAGAGAAAACCGAAGGGACAATCAAGAATGGACAATCCAGAGACGATGGCAATATTGGCCAGACAAGACACAGGACGATGACAAACAAAACAAAAGTAACACGTCCCTAACATGTGTGAATATGTCTGTAATTATTCGCTGGTTTATTAAACAAACTAGTTGCCTTACCCACTCATTCACTCCAAAAATCTAATGTGTGTATTTTTTTATATAAAAGCAACAGATGTAAAATGTATGTAGTTAAAATTTCATTTAAAGATAGGGGAACATATCTCAATAATAAGATAAGGAACTGAAGTTACATACTGCAAATTCGATTCTAAGTTTATATAGACCAAGGTAATATCAAATGAAAATAAAACAACACCTAGTTGTAAGTTCAAAAGTCATTTAAAGTAGGTATAGGCAATAGATTGACCAGCTCGACCACCCTCGGCAACATTACTCATTGGTACCATAAATAGTGCTATCGTCACCAGGATTTATTATATTCCAATTATGAGACATTCATGTATGAAATAAATAGGATTAATATCATTTTTAACTGGATTAGTAAGGAGAAAATATGTTAATTGGATTAGTAATAACTGTCAATTTTATAATGAGATTAATGAAAATATGTCTACAATTTATTTAAGAAAGTAATAATCTCTTTCATACAGGCTAACCCTGTAATAGGTACTACAATATTTGTGTTAAATGATATTCCATTAATGCCTCAAAACTATTCAATAATAAGAATGAGAATTTCAAAACTAAAATTCGAAAAGTTTTAGATAAAATAATGTTAAATCGTAGCTTCATATGTATTTGAACATTGGGATTTCGAACATCATAACAGTAGCTATACTGAGGAAATATTACTTATCGATATTCACATTTAGAACCTGAACAAGTACATTGAGGTTATATACCATAGAAATTCCTCAACATTTTGTCAATATCTTACTCAACATCTGACGTCTCATGGGGTACAGTGAAAACATTTAAAACACAAAGTTATTTCACTATTGTTATCAGCAAACTGTATTGAATTGCAGTATATCTAGCTGATATACACGATATTCTATCTATTTGCCAATCAAAAACCCACGGAGGGCATTAGCGTCATGTAACACACAACGTATGTAACAAGACCTCTAATAATAACACAAAAGAGATAACATTCATAAAAAGTTACAGGAAAAATACACAAAAATATATAGGATTGAACTCCATAGGGAGGTAGAGCTATTTTGCAGATATGCATTCCTATTATTATATTTTTGATTATTTTTAATTTGAATAAGCTTACAGTTCCACTTATGAGCTATAATCAACCGGAAAAGACGTAAGGGACGATACTCAAGGACACACCGACTGGCTTAGAGCATACATAAAACCTCCTCATGTCTAAGAAGAAGAACCTATAGCTATTTCATTATCAAATCCAATGCGACTTAAGGTACATCAGAGGTAGACTTTAGTTAGATTGAAAAGCAATTCAACCGAAGACGACAAACAAAGGATCATGATGACGAATAAGTCTAGCACAGACATCTTCGTGTCGTGTGCAGTAGAATAGTACAATAGTCACAATAATTAGAAATAATAAAAAAAAAATTATAGGCTTCAAAAAAAAAAAATTAATAAGTAGAATAGAAAGAAAATTGTATACAACATGGAAACAAGAAGTGACAAGATGACATTATTAAAATATTACAGTGAAATCTGTCTAAATAGAATTCTGGACAAACCGAAAACATGCATACAACGAACTTTAAATAAAGTCCTAATGTAGGAAATATTTGTTAATTTTAACCAGTATAAACCGAACTCAAAATTTGGTATCTGTTTAGACAGGCTCCACTGTACTATTATATCATTCAGGTTTAGGTTTATGGTGTTTAACGCCACTTTCAACATTATTTCGGTTATATCGTGGCGGTCAGTTTTATTGGTGGAGGATATCTGACGGACCCGAAGAAAACCACCGACAAATGTTGCATATATGTGTATATTCTTATATACCACAAAAATAAGTTTTCAAATTTTGAATTAAAGGCGCTAACGTTGTAGATTAGCATGGCACTAAACGTTTTTGATGACAATATATTGCAAGATATGCACTGTATAGAAACCAATTCATTATAGTTATATTTATAGTAAGCTATAGAACTAAAGATAAACTGAAATGTGTTTTGTTTCATGAACATCTCTGTAATACCACTGTTGACATCTTCATTGCTTTTTAATGCTGAGTTTCATTGAGATTTCGAAAATGAAGAGGCGGTTAAAACATCAAAAAGAAATTTAATATTTGACTGACTGTTTATGGGTTGGGTTTAAAACACAGTTCTGTGCTTAACTGAGCATTTTAGACAAGTGCAGAGTTTCATCGAGATTTTGGAAAACAAGAGGTGTTTAAAATAAGAAAAAGAAATTTAATATATGACTTGTCATGGGTTAAAACACATCTCTTTGATTAAACAAGAATGAAATCAGATATGAATAAGTATGCAATTGATCACGAGTGTCTGTCCAAGTCGCAGACCCGTACCTAAGTCATCTATGGACAATTTGTACATATCTAATATGCATCTAACACCTCATGACCATTTAAGACATACATCTATTTCATTACTGTTGTCAACAAACGAGAGAAAAGACCAAAGCCAAGCTTAATATCTGTTTTTAAATGGGTTTCTATGTGCCCCCATTTGGTGTCAGATACTTATTAAGACTAACAAATTGTTGACAAACAGCGTAAAAGTTCAATACACCACTCGCATTCATCAACATCTCATGCTCCTCCTACGACATAGCCACACGCTCGCGGTGCATTTGTGATACTTATAATTGTGCTGATAAATTATTCAAAATTGCATGCAATGTCTGTGTCATGTCGCTAAAGGTGGGTATAATTGTCTTGTTTGTTTATAAACAATAAATTAACAAGTAGGTACACATGAATGATCCAATGGATAGATGCATAATGTATATGGGAAAATAATACATATGATAGGACACACAATTAACAACAATTCGTAACGAGGGGCTACTCTACGGGAGCTGTTACAAAGGGATAATATTTTCAGAAATAAAATGGATGTCTCCATAATTTACAACCGCACAATCAACGGACCACGTTACCATACGATGCCTTACATCTAGCAAGCAAGGACACCTATATCATATGGTTCTCACAAGGATCTACTACCATCTGAATCTCAACCTTTTAGATCAGATATCGAAATGTGGTTTGCTATGGGTGTTCGACGCAACATTAAAAAAATATTTCAGTTATATCGTTACAGTTGGTGGTGGAACCCGACAGAAACCCATAGACATTGGTGTCAATCGAACAATATTAGTAGTAGGGGATATGCATTGGCAATCTCTTAAGTAGAGTTCTCCGTCTTTACATTCTCTCGTATAGCAGTTAATGCACTCGCCACTACTCGGCCGACTCGGTGCTTCCATCTTACCTTATATGTATTACCAAATCTTCAATGTTGGGGAAAATATTACATGTTTTGTAATTTCACAATGGAAATGCCCTCAGTTAAAGATATGATATATTGGACAAGACACTTTAAGGTCTTAAATATATAGTATATAAGTGCTTTTGTTAATAAAAATATGACTTCGATTATTAAATGTGACAATATGAGGTCAAAACACGTTGGCAATATTATTCTATTATTGTCTCCTCCTGAGGGAACTGTTTTCTTATGATGTTGTCTGGTGAGGTATAGCGTCCGAGCCAATGACAAAATAGCAAACGTATAAAGTCCATAGTATAACGATTTCAATTTCCCCCATCTGTTTTGGCTTTGAATCTAAGGTTATTCTCAAGTTTAACTTCGCTAATGTAAATCTGCGAGTTTTGTTTATATGCGCATTAATAAATGAGTAAACCGTTCTTCCGGCGAATTGAAATGTTTGGGAATGATACATATTCATACAACTATAACAGCTGATCGAGATGATGAGTTGAGAGATTTGAAATCATCCGATGTTGATCACGTGAGAGATTGAGGCATTTGATTGCACGCTAATTATAAATATACGAATCAAATTACCACAGTGACGTTGATAATTTATAGTGCAATAGATAAACATATTTTAATATTATCTTTAAAGTAATTTGTATTGGCATGAGCTTCAGAAAGCTATATCTCCCTTATCAGTATAATATAAAATTCATTTCCTGTTTTACAGAAAAATTCAAAGCTAATTATAAGATATGAGCTTAAAATATTAATAACTAGAAGAATGTTATCAGAAATAATATAATACGAAACCTTTATATGTGTGTGAATTTCTGACAGTTCAAATATTTAATAAAATATTAAGTGGGGTTCGTGTTGCTCGATTTTTAGTTTTCTGTGTAGTGTTTTGTAGATCGTTGCTTGTCCTTTTTATTTTGGCCATTGTGTTGCCTATCGTTCTTGATTTACGGATTCTGATTACCCCTTTGTTATCTTTTGGCCATTGTGTTGCCTATCCTTCTTGATTTACGGATTCTGATTACCCCTTTGTTATCTTTTGGCCATTGTGTTGCCTATCCGTCTTGATTTACGGATTCTGATTGCCCCTTTGTTATCTTTTGGCCATTGTGTTGCCTATCCGTCTTGATTTACGGATTCTGATTACCCCTTTGTTATCTTTTGGCTATTGTGTTGCCTATCCGTCTTGATTTACGGATTCTGATTACCCCTTTGTTATCTTTTGGCCATTGTGTTGCCTATCCGTCTTGATTTACGGATTCTGATTACCCCTTTGTTATCTTCAAGCTCTTATTAGAAAGGATATTAATGTAATTGCAGTCTTTCCCAAGGTCGGGCTGACATGTGGCAATGTCCAGTAAAAAATGGTTTGGTCCAGTAAAAGGTTATTCATTACTGGACCAAATGACCAGTAGGAATCTGAGCATCTCCTCTGTGGAGTATGTGGATGTCCTGTAAACTTGATGCTGGGTCCAGTAATTTTTACTCCTTTACTGGACCGAATGTACATTCAATTTCAATTTACCTTGGGAAACACTGTAATTGAACAGGAGAGACTATCCAACATTACGCTCGGAGAGAAATTAAAGTAAAGGAACATCGCTTTTCTTGCTGTTCTACATATTATATCGTGGTATAAGATATGTTTTTAAAGAAAATGGAGATATCTTGAAAAAATTACATGCACTGACCTCTCGATTACACATCACCATGATAGACCGTCTCTATATAAACGTTATAGAATACAGAAGAGGCAATCAAAAATTGACAATCAAGAGAAAATGGCAACATAGGGTACACAAGACTAAGGAAAACCAAACAAACACACAACATAATACGTGTTGGGCACCATTATACGGAACAAAACACAAATAGCGTAAATAAGTCATGATCCCTCCTACAAACAACTGGAGGTAAAGACGAATCGAACATCGTGTTTATGCGGAAATCATAACGGACATCGCAACACAGAACATAAATACACATAAGAGGACAACACAAAATACTAAAAAAAACAACAACAACACGGACCCCACTAATAGACAATCGTTTCTAATCTATGATACAAAAAATACCACTAGAACGTTCTTGCCCGATCTTGTGTTCGGTTTTGACTAAAATTTGTTGCTGTGTGACATATTATGTGACAGCAGTTTACCACTATATCCTACAATATATACATGTACCATACTTATTGATTATGGATCAGTCATAATTGATGACAGGTAAATATAATAGCATTGCATATCCTCTGGGTACCATTTTCATTACCGGAAGTGTGCAAGTGGGTGACATCGAAACATACACAAGTATTCGCACGCTTCCAATTTACACTATATATTTCATATAAAACTACAGTTTTTCAAAATATTATCTTGAAATCAATTCACGTCCGATTTTAATCATTATTTTATCAACGAAAGCAGAAAGATATGTAGTTTATAGTAGTAATTTTGAAATAACGTTTTGAAGCATGTTTGTCAAATCGCCATGATTTAAACACAGACTTAAATAATTTGTCTACAAAGGTACTATCAAAGCATTGTATTTCGAAAGAAATTAAATCAGTAGTGTGTTTAGCTTGTATATGCTCAAAATGTTTATCATAGAAAATTATTTTGAAATTATACAGTAAAACTACATAAAATTCTGTTTTTAATGAGATAAAAATTATCGAAATCGGGTGTGAATTGACTTCAGGATAAGCTTCTGAAAAATTGTTGTTCTAAATGAAATATATAGGGAAAATTGGAAGCGTGCGAATACTTTTGTCCATTGTCTGTACATTATTTCGGGGGTTGATTGTAATCATTAAGCTACGCAGTTGGGTTACAAAAGACCCGGATAAACTGGGTTTGAAAGAATATCTCCTGATTGACAATTAAAAGGAACAGAAGATATATCACAATTATGATGGCATAAATACCTCACAAGTGAGAAAAAAAGCTCATAATAATCAGATTCTTGTGAAATGTTACTGAATAAAGTGGTTTAAAGATTTAATTTGTTCGTTTTCCTACACACAAAAACTTCCGAAAAAAACATATTGTATTTTCGGTAGATTACGTGGGTTAAAAAGAGGAATTAAAATCACTATCCAGTCTTGGGGCAGTCTGACAGAGACAATGATCTGACTGCAATAATGGAAGGTTGTTTGTGTTTATTTATAATATTTTCGAGGTCATTTGCCAAATTACATGATCTTTAAAGAGACATTTCTTCCGCCATTTTAAGCTAATGTAAAGTACTTTTTAATACATGCAAGTAGATCTAATTTATCTTATTAACTTAAAACATCAATCGTTTTCTGTACATCAAAAACCCACCAAGTGCTTACAGTTAGGTAATAAAACATGCCTCATTAAAACGCATCAGTGAGTGTGCTTACTAAATAAAGTTAATTTAGAATCTTATCTTATCAACCTCATTAAGAGGGCAGTTTACAAGTATTTAATACTTCAATTATATTTATGAAGTATATTTCAATAACCCTATCACCAGGAAGACATAAAAAGTTGACGAAAATTACGACGTAGTTTTGTCGTTATTGGCGAGACTCCGAATGGCGTACAATATTCAGTACATATTTAGCTCATATACAGTATTATTATATGCACCCACGCATAACCTTAGCTGAAAAATTATGTTCAAAGGCGATTCGTGAATATATTAAAAGCTTCAAGTATTTTAATTTGAGAATTACTAACATACTTTTTATTGACATAATTTATGCAAATTATTAAAATAGTTTGAATTAGCATACTCTTACATCGAGTTGAACTTTTTGGTATTTTTCTCATTCATAAATTGGTTTAGTTGAGATATTATGTTGAAACTATAGTAATAGATTATGCAGGAATTTTAGAGAATTTAATTTGAAATTAAAAAAAGGATTTTAGTTAAAGCAAATGCTCCACAAGGAATGACATATTTGAAATATACTTTTTCGTATATAAATTGAAGGAGTTATTGACATTGTTTTACGCCAATAGAACAGTTTTCGGCCATATCATGACGAGAACAAGTTACATTTCGATGAGATAATTATGTTGTCCGCATTGTATTACACCAACACTCTTAATTATATATTTATAGTGCTAGGTCACTGAAACAACAGTCCGTGGGTAGATACGTTGCCCCACTCGGATACATTATCCTGATTCCGAGTAAACCAGTCTTTGCTCTTTCTGCTTAATGCTACATGCTTAGCGGAAAAGCAACAAATACCAATTATATAGTCGTTGGTTTGACTCGACGGGCTCGAACCAACTATCTACGGCATTCGAGGCGAGCACACTAACCATTACATCACCGATGACACCAAACGTATAATAATTTAATTTTACCATTACTATAGAAAATGACCACTTTCTTATTTTTGAAAATAAAAAATATTTTACAAAAATATTTTTTCTGTACTAATATACAATTGCATTTTTGCACAGTTATGTTTTCTATATGAATGTATTAAACTTACCTACACTGCATACAAATACATTTGTAGTTAGAAAAGATGTCCAGCTGATAGTTAAATGACACAAAGAGTAGAACAATAGGGGAATTCAATTTAAATTGCTACAGCATTTATTTAATGTGTTCTAGAATTTATACCCTCGGGATATACATGTATGTAACACTGATCTAATGGTAAAGATAAATTAAATTGCAATTTGGTGAATAAAAAAGACATTTGAGATAATGGAGTTATCTCGCTTTGTATGACTTCACAAATAAAATGATACTAGTGAAAGCATCCACCTGTAACTAGTTACACTCATACAATATTTGATTACGCATCGCCACGGGTAGAATTCAAAAGGAAAAGTATAATTGTTATACAATATCAAACGCTTTAAATTAAAAAAAAACGATAATTTCCTATGTAATATATCACTAGCAATATAGTTGTGCTAAAATGTGGAAACAAACCTAAAACCAGCAAGATTATTTTAAGGGAAAACGGAACGAATTTTACCAAATGAGACAGAGTTACACATGGACAATAGGAAATTTCAATTTAAAATTGTTACAGCATTTAAAATCTATGATTTCATATACCGCAGTTACTTCTGAGTTATAATAAATCATAAATGAATTGATGGTGACTATAAGAAGAAGAAAATAATGTAAATTTTCTCATTAAATCGAGACCGGAGCCAGCGAGTGGGGTACTCTATCAAATGTTGTTTTCAAACATTTTGTCAAACATATGCAACATTAAAATGGACGACATCATAAATTAAATTACAATCGTGGTAAAATCTTCTACAATAAACCAAAAGTATTTTTTGTCTAATTAGAAAAGGAAGACAGAAAGTTGCTCTTGACAATTTGACAATCGATTAAAACATATAGGCTAGATATCGGGGTGTCAATTACACTGTCTTCTCTAATCAAGAAATCCCATGTTTGTGCTCAACCAATCTTTATGTAGTTTTTCAGTCATCATATAAAATACAAATGCGCAAATCTGAATCATAACACTATTTATAAAAGTACAAAACGTTTTTATGTTTATGTACGACATTTAGATTAACCAAAACTAAAGTGCTATAGAAAATAATTTACCTATACACTGTTAATAGTACATAGTTTATCTTATGTATTGTAATATCATAGCAACCAATGTTGTCGGTATATCTTTGATTGTAGCAATAACTTTCAAAGATATAGTTTCAACATCCGTTTATGCAAACAAAATGTCTTTTATCCATCGATTTTTGAGGCGACCCTAATCTCCTAAATTTCACAAATGATTTAGTGCATTGAGTTAAACACTATACTTCACCAAGTTATTTTTTATAATAAGACTGTGTTTCATTTTGAATACTGTGTTGCATTCAATACCTGTGAGGAGTTAAGGTTTTCAAAACTGTCAAGCAACAAAAAATACTTTCGGTTTCAAAGCATACCCTAAACTCTTTGTTGCCTAATGAAAATAGCGATGAGGCGAATATATATATAAATGCTATCAATTTTAAATTCATACTGATTTTTTGCGACGAGCAATCCAATTGGTCATAAAATGTCATAAACCGCATTTCTCTTATCATTCAAAATTCTTGATATAGGGAGGTTTGGCGGCGTAAAATCTGAATCAACGCACCATTTCTTTGGAAATGCCTGTACCAAGTCAGGGCTATTGCGGTTTTCCAGTTTTCCGGTTGTAGACTGATTTTTGTCTGTTTGTTGACTTATGAGTTTTGCCTTTCCCTTTGGAAGATTGCTCGGTGTTCAGTAATTTTATTATTACCCTTATTTGCGTGTGTTCTGCAGTGCTGTTTCTTCAGATCTCCCACATCGCGACATATCAGTAAAGGAAGCTAATTAGAAGTTTGATTGTAATCCGTTTGCATAAATACTAATCGTCACTTTCAGCAATTTCGCAGCTATATGGTGACTTCCAGACTAAGTGGGGGAGAGAAAGCCAAGATCGAACCCCGACCATGGATTTAGGTGTCTGAAAACTGAACTCTGGAGGTGATTACCGAGGCGCGACCACTACCTACTGAAACAATATACTTAAGATAGCGATCTACCCTGTAACTAACTTGATAACATGAATAACAATAATAACATTCTTACCGATGCCTCTTTGTCCATCTGTGCAAATGTCCGCCCGTCTGTTACAATATGCAAGCCATCTCCCTGAGAATCATTGATGTCTCTATTCATAATACCATTGGTATTTTGTTTGCCTGAATTCAACTTAGCACGAACAACATTAAACAAATAGTTCTTGTCCTTTTCCCATACCTGTTTTAGGGTATCGTCATGTTGAGGTGGAATAACGTTGTGATAATTATCAATACCAATGGCACTTTCATTGTCATCGGTTGAAGAACTAAAATCACAATCACTTCCGGACAAAAATCCATTCGGAACCGAATTCCTTTTGTTTAAATCCGTATTTGCAAATTCCCTAATAACACCATTGGTACCACCAGGTCTTTTATTTGGCCCAGGTGGTGCCTTCAAATCGTGTTCATCCACATCAGATCCACACTGTATTTTGCTGGACTCCATTTGTAGGATTTGCAACCATCGACTCAAATCAGCATTATCACATGCGTTCAAATAAATACTCTTTTTATTGCGTTGAGTCAGTTTGAACACAAATAACCTTTTATAACGCTTGTCTGTATCAGAGACGTAAGTGACGTCACAACGAGTTAGCATGACTGCTATTTCGGCATGATCTTCGGGATTTTGCGATTTGAAACCATATAAGCAACCTTTATTAACAACGCACCAAAGTTTCTGCCATTTTATGAGGTATTTATATTGCAAATAACCTGAGATATTAACGTCTTTAATATCTTTCAGTTTTATTTTAGACATCAAAGATTTATCGTTGGAATTTCTTAATAATCGTTCTTTTAGATCAGATGCTGTTCTGACAAGTCCTTTACTTAGACCCTTTTCTGAAGCTCCAAGATCAAGAGATTGTGAAAGCCGCTTACTACGAGATTTCACAAGAGGAGATTGTTGACTTGCTGAATTATGTTTATCCGTTTCATCCAATGAATGAGTCTCTCCATGTTCCTCTGACTTACTGTTTCTCCGCTTAGGTCGAAAGAGACTCTCTAAACTACCAAATGATCGTATTTTCTGGAATGCTGTTGGTGATTTTTTGTTTAATGGATCAGATTTCTCAAAATGAGTGGCTTTCATGGGAGCGAGCTTGCTGTTTTCTGCTTCAGTTTCCCGTCTGAGCTTTCGACGAATATCACCAATAGAATTGCGAACATGTTGGTTCCTATTTAATGTCTCTTGATCATCTGAAATATTTTTGTCCTCAGTAAAGTCATTCCAGGCATAAAGGGATCGATTGCCACAAGTTGCTCTAGGTGACGGAGCATATCTCGGTGAAATGTTCGATCCCTGAGGCCGAGAAGATATTCCAGCAATAGAGTGACGTCTTTGCTCAGATGATTTGACATCTTCAGAGTCATTGTCTAGCTTTGAGGCAGCTTTTAATGAATTCATCCAATCTTCCTGTTCAAACTGATTATCTAGACTGAACAGGTATTTCTTACGAGACGAACAATCGTCTATTATGATCTGGTATTTGTCAATTCCAGACACAGTTTTTGTAGAAACTCCTTTCGCATTCACAGATCGGTAAACTAGGGATCTAACAGAACAACCGGGAAGAAGAACAACAGCTATTGGCATTTCTGATGTTTTCCTTTCAAAAACACAGAACAGCATATCCGCAAGAATGCACCATACATTTGTGTGTTCTGATTGGTCATATAACCACCCAGTTCTGTCCGGAAGTTCTAAGTCCGCCATTGCTACGTTTCGGAGTTTTTCTTTCAAGGAAGACATTCCATTGACATTCGATACTTCCTTTTTAAATTCGGAACTAAAAGTTGGTTCTCGTGTCATTCTTGACTGTGTTTTAAGGAAGCGATTTCTCAGGACATCTCGGTGATGGTTCAACTCATCTGTTACGACCAAGACATCATTGTCTAGTCCTACAGTTCCACGCTAAAAAATAATAAATAAAGGAATTGTAGTTCACGAGTGAAATATAAAATTGATAAACTGTGAACACTGTCAAGACGTCATTGTGTAATTCCGCAGCTTCACGCTAAAAAGAGTAATTAGAGTTCACGAGTGAAATATAAAATTTGATAAATTGTGAACGTCATAGTGTAATTCCAAAAAAAAAGACAGTATTCATGAGTGAAATAAAAAAAAACATACCGGTATATTATGAATACTACCAAGACGTCTACAGCTTCATGCTAAAAATAACTATAGTTCTCGAGTGAAATAAAAACACATCAATGGTGAATACAGATTAACATTTCATTTGTGGATGAACACACTTTAAAATGATATTATTCCATCAATTATGGAATACAAATTTTCAATCGGACAACAACAATTTGTTGGTTAGTGGACATTAAATCAAGACTCACCATCTATAAATACTGGACAATATCAAAAAATAAACACTCAACATACGATTTTAATGGCCATGAATTCAAACGCCGATTAGTAAATCATATACAATTCAAAAGTTAAGCTCTTTTATTCAGAATTATCCTAATCCCATAAAATACCACAACAATGCTTTAGGTCCTGGCTTACTGCCAAAAAAGAAATGTTAAAATTATCATGTTCAATGTACTTATGTTTGCCTTCCGAATGTGTTTTTTTATATTGAAACGTAATTGTTTTCCGAGAGATTAGTCAAAAAATATTTTCAAAAGAATTTTTTTTTTAAAGCTGGAATAAATCTATCTGAATTTATTTTTAAATACTTTGGAAACATTGATCTGGCCACGATTGGTCCAAAGTAATTTATTGTTAACACATGATGATGACTGTCCAACAATGATAGACTTTGTCTATAGGTTTATGGTATTTAACACCACTTTCAACAATATTTCAGTTGTATCGTGAAGGAGAAAATCGGAGAACCCGGAGAGTACAGCTCCCCATGAAAGGGGATCGAACTCACAACGTTAGTGGTGATATGCACGGGTTGCATAGGTAGTTGTTAATCTAACTACTATACGATCATGACCAAGACGGTCCCTCTAAGCATATGGTTAATACCAGAACCACTAAAGGATAAGTCGACATAAATCACATATATAAACAAAAACGTAGATATCAAATTTAGTGCGCACGACTCGTTTCTGGAATATTATTCATCACTCAAAATCGAAATATTTGAAAGTTTTGGGAGCAAAAATGTATTCTCCGTTGCATTTAGTGCTTTAATAGCAAGGTTGGGCTATTGTTTGTCCTTTTGTACTTTTTCTTTTGGCCATTGTGTTGTCTGTTCTTCTTCGATATACAGATTCTGATTACCCCTTTGGTATCTTTTGGCCATTGTGTTGTCTATCCTTCTTCAATATACAGATTCTGATTACTCCTTTGGTATCTTCAAGCTCTTCTTCCTATTGAAGTCTATCATCACAAGTAGAGCAGGGACGGTATATCCTTCATGAATACCTAAATGCAATTAATAGGTCTTTAGGAGAGTCGTGTTGTTCAATCTTTAGTTTTCTATGTACTGTTATTCATTGCTTGCAGTTTTTTCTTTTTTTTTCCATGGCCATCGTATTGTCTGTCCTACTATTTATGACTTCTGATTACCCTTTTAGTACCTTCCAACTTTACTTTCAACTTTCAGTTATATTATGACTAACAAACTTAACGTGGAGGATAGCCCCGACAGTTGTAACGATATTATAGGTAAAACCACCGGCTAAGGGTAGGCGTCGCCCGACAGTTGTCACGATATTATCTGTAAAACCACCGGCTAAAGGTATGCGTCAAGAAACAATAACCTTATAGTTTTATTTAAAAATGTAGTTTACAACTTTCAAAAATATACACCAAAAAAAAAAAATATATAATCTTGGCTATTGAAATAAAAAAAAAAAGAATATCACACTGTCTTCGGAACAATTCAAAAATCCAATAGAAAATCGTGGAAAGGGGGGAAAATGATCTACTGATAGCAATAAATTTACAAAAACTGCTCATTCATTTTACAGTTTTCAGTACAATAAAGCAAAATATGTTATTTGTAGGTCTATTAGAATTATCTTATTCTAGGAGAGCTTATACAGATAAAACACAACATCAATAAGATTGTAGATATCAAATTTAGTGCACACGACGCGTTTCTGGAATAACCGTCATCAGGTTCGCTCAAAATCGAAAGGTTGGGAGCAATAAAACCAAAAAGCCTAAACAGGATAGCTAAAATCTGTTAAAGTCATAAAACTTAAATAAACTAAATTACAGATTTAACATTGTATTTCATTAAGACAATTAAAAGTTAGAATATGATTGTTTGTCGTTACCACTGTTACAATATCATATTATTATTTTAATATACCTAATAAGTAGTATGTACAATATCTGTTTTCATGCCATTGTCAAGCTGACAGTAATTGTTTCACTTTCTATTGTAAAAGACTTCAGTCTAATTATCTGTTAGAGAATTGTGGACATGCAATGTACAATGTCTCGTATCACCTTTCAACCAGACACTAATTCGTTTTATCTATGAAATCAACACTTTAATTAAATGTTTCAGTGTTCTGAACATTGCAATGTTGTAATAATTGAAATTGAGAAGAAAAACAACCCTTTTATAGATAATAAACGTTAGAGAATACCGAAGGGCCAATCAAAAATGACAATCAAGAGAAACTGGAAATATAGGGTACACAAGACAAGGAAAAACAAAACAAAAACACAACACATTAAGTGCTGGACACCACTATACACAAACAAACACAAATAATGTAAATAAGACATGAGCCCTCCTACAAACAACAGGAGGTAAAGACGAATCAAACAAACACATATAACGTAATAAGACATGAGCCCTCCTACAAACAACTGGGGGTAAAGACGAACCAAACAAACACTAATAACGTAATAAGACATGAGCCATCCTACAAACAACTGGAGGTAAAGACGAACCAAACAAACACAAATAACGTAATAAGACATGAGCCATCCTACAAACAACAGGGGGTAAAGACGAACCAAACAAACACAAATAACGTAATAAGACATGAGCCATCCTACAAACA
>MJUT01054861.1:705042-715787 GCA_002080005.1 Gigantidas platifrons
AGACCTATCCGAGGACTATTACGGTACTCTTCATCATAATCACATGAAAACACATTCAATAATCATGTTTTCTTGCCATGATATTAATGCAAAACTATTCATTTGTCGTCATAGAACAATCATTAAAATAATAAATAAAGAGAGGGTGATTGTTGTTTAACACCATCTCAGCAATTTATCAGCTATACCATGGCGAAAACAAGTTAATTTTCAATGAGATGATGATGGGGTCCGCTTTGTACTTGACCAAGACACTTATTTGGATGTGTATGGTGCTAGCTCAATGAAATAACAGTCTGCGATAGACAGGTCGCCCTACTCGGACATATTATCATGCTTCCGAGTCAAACAGTCTTTGCTCTTTCTCCTTAACGCTGCATGCTTAGCAAAGAAGCAACAATTACCCATTTTATCGTCTTTTGTTTGACCCGATCGGTAAAAATATAAGTCATAAGTAAAGAATGAAATACCATACCATACCACACAATTGTACTAATAAGTTTTTAATGAAAAAAAAAATAAATAAAAACGTAATGAACACGACTGTAATAACCGTCACCAAATAATTTAAAACTCTTAGGGAGCAAGTAAACCAATAACACATAAACAGAATAGCTTATATAGGTTAAGGTCACCTATGCCAAAAAATACATCATAAAAATACTGATACCATAACATAAAGTCATTGGTTGGTGTTAAATATATTTGATCCTCTAAACTAGACCTACTGCGACGTATACCTATCTATCTAGGAGATTATATTAAAAAACAGACAAGATCAACCCATATATCATTGACATATGGCAGATATCAGTTGATAAATCAAGTCAATGTTTGTGATCATACTGTACTAGAGAGAGATATTGATAAATATGTAATATTAAATGGATCAAAGGGACAATGGATATATGAAGGACCCACTATATCTCTGTCAAGATGGACTGGTGGTATCACCAGCGGGGAAGCCAATTTAGTTTTGTTTTGGGAATGAAATGTATTTTATGCCATTTATTTCATTTAAAAGCATTACAAACATCGACTTAATTAAACCTAAGCACTCTTCTAGTCTCATCAGCCACCCTCATCCTAATTTAGTTTGACAGTGTTGGGGTGCTTCGGGTATTGTACTGTAAAAATACTGAACGACTGACTCCTCAATCTATCATTAAGGTTATAGTATTTAACGCCATTTTTAACAATATTCCAGTTTTATCGTGCTGGTCAGTTTTATTGGTGGGGGAAACCGGAGGACCCGGAGAAAACAACCGACCTGTCGCAAGTCACTGACAAACTTTTATCACATAATGTTGTATTGAGTACACCTCGCCATGAGCGGGATTCACCATTGTTTCTATTGCCAATATATTGGGAATGAAATTTGCATATCTAATGTTTGTAGATTAATTGGAAATGTAAACTTATTGACTCCCAGAACCCAAAGGTATCACCAGCCTAATAGCAAATAACTTATACAACCCAACTATATCATCAGTATAGTAGCCAATGGATTTTAGAACTCGAGGGTATCATCAGCCTAGTAGTCATTATAATGTCACAAACCATTTATAAACTATTTATCTAATTTGTAGTCACTATGATTATCGTTTTATTTAAAACGTGTTCAGTATTATCAGTCGTACATGGCCTACTTCATTGTACATGCTTTGGTCGTAGTTGGGTTTTGAAATATTTTGATATTTTGGTTTTAAAGCAGTATTGAGACAACTATATAAATGTTGTCTGGGGTACACAGTATTCGTGTTGTATGATAAGAAGAGTTTGAAGATACCAAAGTGGTTATCAGAAGACGTTAATAAAAGAAAGAAAGACGAAACGACAAACAGAAAATGACATACGGACAAACAATGATCTACAAAACACTACACAAAAAACTAAAAACTAAAGGTAGAACACATATTTTATAGCGACACAAAGTTCTATTTGGATTGTATTTAAGAGATTAAGTGTACGAACACAGTATGCCTCTATATAATCGTGTTATCCATTAACAGATTTACAAATATAAATAAGAAATATATACAATCTAATTAAATTTAGATATTTGTTTGATCTTTATATTTCGTGTATTGCAAAACGAGGCTACCGAGCATGTAATGTTTCATGACGATAAATTGGTAATATATACAATATCAACCGCATCGCTGATGTACTGGTTAAGGTGCTCGACCCCGGATCATGTCAAACGAAAGACTATAAAGTTGATATTTGCTCCACTAAGCACGCATCATTAAGGAGTAAGACCAACGACTGGTTGGCTTGGAATCATGTTTACGTGTCCGAGTGGAGGTATATATGTATACCATTAATGTTTCTTTGAGCTAGAACTGTAGAGCGTGTTGGTCTAATACAATGAAATACAAGGGAAAACTAAAGATCAAGTAACACGAACCCCACTAAAAACCGGGGATAACGTGATCTCAACATGATATACCGTTGTAGTTGGAAAATTCCTGACTTGATGTTAAACAACAATCAATCACTATCTATATACCAAATATAGCATTGCCTACCTTCTAATATCACCAGAATATGCTTTATTCCAAATAACTGAAGATGGAACAGATATTCAAACAATCAGGTAAATGAATGCTCCAATACGTCACAAAATCAGTGTATATTCCACTTACAATTATATCAATGTCTAAAACCTTGTACACGGTCCTTTACCAAGCATCAAAATACAGAAGTTCAAACACAGGTCCTATTTATTATGTTACGCTTGAAGTTGTATAAATCTCTGTATGTATGTATGTATGGTATCTCTTTAGATATCCTTCATTGTTTTAAACATACGCTATCATTGTTTAGCCGTCAAGGTGTTGGTCTAAAAATGGTTTGTTATTTCTTGTGGTACATCTTGATAATCTTGAGTTTAAATTTCCAGTGTAAGAGACAAGTCGTCACAGTCAATACGTTCACATAGTCAGTCATTGATAATGTTTATGATCCTTTGCCAGTCAAACCAGTCCATGCGGTCACGTCTATTAAGCAGTCACCTGTATTAAAAGATCACCTTTTTCTTGTCCTGTCATAGAATATTTCATATGAACTGAGCCTCTTTAAAGAGGTCACCTGTCTAATAAGACCACTTTTTCTGTGTCCCAATGGTGATTTCTTATAATACAGGTTTGACGGTGGTAGATAAAAAAAGAATCCAATCACAAACAAACAGAATCCGACACGAATAGAAATTAATTGTTTTATAATGATGTATTACATCCTGTATCACAAGATCTATACTGTTCAAGCATAAAGTTTTTCAGATGGTGTGAAAATTTCAATATAACATATATCATACACTTTATCAACTTTTAAACCATATAAATTGATTTTTTGTACAAATACATATATCCAAATATTTAAATCAGTGAAATTTATACAATGAAATGTTGTTTTCATATGCTATTTATTAAGATAATATCACTCACGGTGTCTGATAAAAGACACTTGGAGAAACATGTTTATGCGAATGTTTATGCGAAGCGAAAATTAATCATCGGTCGTGTCTTGGCTGCCACAAAACTTTAATATTTAAGTCATTAAACATTGGTGTTAAAACTGATAAAGTCACATGATATAAGTAATTTTGAGAGATTAAACATCTAGAAAAATTGATGTGCCTTTTGTTAAACGTGAACTTTCCAAGATTAAATTTTATATAATATTTCAATTTAATCATTTTAATAAGCTATAATTTCTATAAATGTAAAGGTGATATGTTTGCATTTATGGGAACATGAACTCGTAATTACTGTGTAATTGACCACCACAAAGATCTTTATTTCAAATAATTTTCCCAATCTGACCAACTCAAAGAAAAAAGTTATTCTTGTAGCAAAAGCGAATTTAATACGATATAGCCCGATAACAATATGTTGCCCGGATGCCAAACAATTGAGGAATATGAACACTATTTACAAAGAAGTCTTTCTAATGAAAATACTGAATGCCCAAATTAAGTTATATTTGATATCAGCATATGGCTAAAAGTGAAATTTAAGCTGTAAAACTAAACAGCTTTACAAATACTCAAGTGCATATTATGAGTTCAAGTCGAACGAGAGACGATAATATTGGTATTTATTTGTTGCTTCTATGCTACCCATCAGACATTAAGGAGTTACAGAAAAAGAAAGTCTGGCTGGCTTGAAGTCAGGATAGTGTCCGAGTGGAGCGACATGTCTACACATTAACTGTTTTGTTTTGTGATCTAGCATTATTAAAATCCAAATCACCGTGTTTTTCTAGTACGTAACAAATATGACCATTATCTCATCAAACAGTAACTATTTCATGTTATTTTTATAGTTTTAAATTGTACATCTTGTGCATCAACATTTGCTGGTATATTACTATTATTTTGTCATAAGAACATTTTTCGTAGGTGACTATCATCAACTATCTACAATTCTGATAGATTGGTTGATGTTTAACGCCGAATTTAGTATTTAGTAGTATTTCAGCTTTTATCATGGCGAGAGCAAATTTATTATTAACCTAGACACCTACAAGACCCTTAGAAATAAACCATTCTTGTCTATCTACTATTCCATATTGAAGAGTTTGGATCAAACTAAAAACTTACCCCACTCGAGGATAACACCACTGATACATTGAGGACTAAACCTCTTTGATGAGGAATAAATCCTTGTTAAAGTGGTTATAAAGATGTTTAAAAACTGTGGCAAAGATTGGGGCTAAAGTATAATGTATTATTTAAAGTAAAGTAATGTGAACTTAAGGTAACAATGATTCATACGTAATCATGGGTAAGTTTGTGATTAAAATAATTACTGTTCATATATAGAAATAAGTTGACTAATTCCGAACTTATGTGTCATATGGTCATGAAATGAAAAACAAAACAATCCGCACTGTCGGAACAGTTCCAAAATCAAATGGAAATAGTGTTATGGTGTTTAACGACACTTTCAACAATATTTCAGCTATATCGTGGAGGTCAGTTTTACTGGTAGAGGAAATCGGAATATGCGGAATATTATATAAAGACGATTGAGCTAGTACACCTTGCCTGAGCGGGATTCGAAGTCACGACGTTGGTGGTGATAGACATTTATTGCACGTGTAGCTAAAATACGGGATCACTTGCTTTAAATAAATTAGCTGGAAATATGTAAAATCGATACCTCAACACACAAATACATCACATCTGAATTTCTTGTCTTGGTACAAGCACTTCAATAAAAACAGGTGGGATGAAGCTGTTTTTATGGATCCAACCCTTATAAGAAATAAATCAACATGCATTACACAAGATATTATATTAATATGTGGTCAATATTTTATTGATTTAAATGAAAATATACATAACCGTTAAAAGACCCCAAAATACCGCTTGAAAATCTTACCTTTTATTTATATTGAGATTTAAATGCTAATTGTGTTTACCTGCAGAATTACCTATAAAATGGTAACATTATTTATGATTTACTTATTCAACGTGTTTGGTCTAAGGTACTGGAAACGGGCTTATTAAAACAACTTCGTGGTCAGAGGGGGTTGAACATATCAAAGGGAGGTAATCGAAGAAAGCATGGGGTAGAAAGTACGGAATGTTTGGATGTTTACACATTTTAAATACTGAAGCGAATGTCCATGATCTAGGACAATGTCAATAGATTAAACAATTCTAGACCAACATCGGAGAGACAATAATATACCCTTACCGCATCCATTATCCTCTCTGTATGAATTAAAGACGTAAACAATAGGCAAACTGATCAAGAAATAATGCTATTTAATTCTCTTTCATATGAGAAATAAAATGAAAAACAAAAAATATCACACTGTCGGAACAGTTCCAAAATCCAAAACAAAGTTTGTAGTTCTACATTTAGTAACAGACATACCCCTATCACCATAGATACATCACCGCTCACTTTCCTGTATTGGTATATGTACATTAATTTAAAAAATGGTGGTGTTAAATTAGTTTTGTAAGGGTTCAAATCTCCCTCTTAGTGAAATGATGCGTCCATGCAGGAATTCCACATGTGAGTAAAATGCCAACCTTCATTAATACAGGGTGGATAACGTACACACTTCCGGGTATTTTTTTTTATCGAAAACTTTATAATGGTGGAAATTTGTCAACCATCTGACAAAATAAAACTCAGTTTTTATACTATTTTAACAACGAACCTGAATGATCAGCATCAACAGGAAATATTGTCGGAATGATTAGACAAATGAGTTTTATTTTGTCAAATGGTTGAAAAATTTCCGCCATTATAAAATTTTCGATAGAAAATACCCGGATGTATGACGTACGTTGTCCACTCTGATATAATTGGGTAAACAATGTTGCTATTAAAACGTTCTAATCTTGAACATTATACATAATATATTTAATTTTCGTGACAGAAGCTGTCAAGTTATATTGCAGATAGCTGATGGCCTCAATCTACATTCAAATATTAGATTGTACACAAGGCCATCGCAATACATAATATGGAAACAACAGTCAATTTTGAACCAACATCTAAATGTCATCTGTACGCAAAGTTCTGACAGAATACTTTTCAACAATGTGTTGATACCTTTAGAATTTTTTTTTGAAAAATTAATTTAGACGACTCCTTAAACATCCGTGATTTAATAATTTAGTAATCAGAATCGAAGACGCCGACGTCGAAAAAGTTTGTATACAAAAACCGCAAGCACGAACGTAGAGTATGAGTTGTGAAATTTAAACTCCACTCACGGGATGGTTGGTATATTGCTATTTGTGGAAAGATGACAGGCAAAATTGAATTCTGGTAGAAAGTTAACCATTGATATCAAAATTGAGGCAAATGGTAAGAAACGAGACGATATCTGTTTTTTTTTTATCTCAAGTTCTTTGGGGGTATATTAATGGAATCAAATTAGCAAGCTTATATTATTGACAGAACATCACCACTATATCGGAATGTGATATTAAAGGCCTTAGCTTCTGTAATTCGCTTGTCTTTGATAGTATTTCGCATACACTCTACCTCATAGGAGTCAAGGAAAAGTGTGACAAGGAGAGGGGCACAGTTTGTTCCCATTGGTATGCTGGTGATTTGTTGAGAAATTGTCCCTCCTAAACTCGACAAATATTTCTTCGATAAGGAACTCCAACATACTAATGATTCCATTTTCAGTGTAGCACTTTTTACAAATTAATTCATGAGCCAAAACAATAAACTTGTGACGTTGCTTGCTTTCCATGTGTAAGGAAAGACATGTTAAATCCTGCTAAAACTTTGACGTCCATGTTACCTTACAGCTTAACCACAAGAACATTTTGTAACGTGCGAATGTACGCACCATATGTGTGAATCATACCCGGATGTACATATGTAGATCTATGGATCCTTAGAGATAAAGTACAAGGAATCAAATTTAAAATATTTGACAAAGATTATACTAGCAAAAAGAGGTTTACAAATACGTAGATATCTAATTTAGTACACACGAACCGTTTCTGAAATACTCTTTATCAGGTATGCTCAATGCCATGGGAGAAACAGCAAATACATGTCTTATAGTCTCTGGTTTGATCTGATTGGGGTCGAATCCACGATCTACCGAACCCAAGGCGAACACGCAAACCATTACACCAAAAAGGCGGTAAAAAAAGTTCCAAACGTAAAGTTGATTGAATTGTCTTTGGTATATGCCAGGAGACATATCTTTTTCAACTTTATAGCAACTAATATTTGGAATAGTCCGCTTTATTTAAAAATCAACTTCCAATTTTTTCCTTTCTGAAGTTTTGTTTGCCCAAAACTAGATCTTCCCGATTATATTAACACAAAAATGCATTTATCTCTTGACCCCATACAATAAATATTGAATGGTTCAATACAGAAATAAGTCATTCAATTTAGTCTATAACCTAATAAAAGAATGTAAATCGACCTAACACCAAATATCGCAGAGAAGATTATAAAGTATTTAATATTTATTCAAAATATCCAATAAAAGAGTCCATTTTGTGGCATAAATCACTTGATGGGTTCACATTATAAAAAGTTGAACGTTTATTAGTATTAATAATCTCGTATAAGTGTAGTACCACCATGTCATTTTAAACGAAATGAATTCATACGTATGTGCACCATATTTTGATTTTTGTCAATAAGAAAGTAAGAAAAAGCCCTAAAATGCAATACCTATATCTGCTATTTTTATATTCAAAGCAATACTATGTTAGGAGAGAGCATGTTGCTCAATCCCATTCATATACAGCTGTGAATAAAATCTGTTAAAACAAACAACATTATTTTAGGATGAAAAGTAGGAATTTCATAGTTTGTTTAAATATTTAATCACCAATGGCGCTTCAATTTGTTTTTTGCTTGCAAAAGACATATTACTCTATTTGGTCCTTTGCAATTTCATAATGTTAAAGATTATGCTTGCTGCTTGCACATGCGGAAACAATATAACCGGTTAATTAAGATTTATTTCTTACTAGAAGGTGAATTAGAATGGAAATAACTAATGTATTTGATGTTTTACCTGTTTCAATTGTGATTTAATGAACGCAAATACCCGTTTACTGGTTCCGCTAACGGTTGAACAGTATACTAAATTTGGAACCACCAAATGAACAATTGAGACTAGGTGATCTTTAAATACAGTTATCCCGCGGTAACTTTAGGATGTACAACTACCATTAACTCACAATACTAATACCTTATTTAAATTCTACATAAATTTAGGATTATATTTCTTTCATGTTCACTCATATCCACATGCCGTTGGTTAAACAAAATGTTTAAATTTCACATCGAAATTCGAGAACTCATTAAAACTCTAATGAAACACGGTTTTTTCCCTTTCTTTACAAAAAGACTTTACTAGAAGATGAAAAACGAAGAGAAATAAAATAAAAAATAAAAAAATGTGGACTTTTGTATCCTTATTCTGATTACCATTGTGAGTTATATCGCCCGGCCGTGTTCTACCACATTTAGTTATATCGCCCGGCCGTGTTCTACCACATTTAGTTATATCGCCCGGCCGTGTTCTACCACATTTAGTTTTAGTTGTCATATATAAGATGTATCAAATCAAATTTCATTACAGACTACGAGCCGATGGATTCCTCCAAAATCAAAATAATGCAATACTTCAACGGAGCGACAGAGAGTCAACTGTAGAAACGCTCAATTATTGTCAGTGGAGTTAATCCCCACAGAAAACTGCAATTTGAATATACTATATTCATCGAAAAGCATTAATTAATTTTAACATGGAATTAAGAATTAACAAGCAATTTTGATTTACGATTATCACACTTATACTATTCCACCCTGTATTTGCATTAATTTGGAGAAAATCAAAATTTCTGTAAAAAGGGATTCTTTAAGCACAATGTTATGCAAAATAACTGAAATATCATAACATAAAGTGCTGTAAAAAGAAAATGTCTCCGTTCTTAACCACATGATACTTTTAGAAATAAATTGGAAAAAAATACAATACTGTCGCAACAATTCCAAAATCAAATATCAAAATCGTAGAAAAGAGCCGAAATAATCGATACCCCCTAACGTACATACACTTTCCCGGCTTGGTACAGACACTCCAATAATAAAAAGTGGCGTAGCTAAACTAGTTATATGGTTCCACACCTACCCTCTTAATGAACAAAACTCCGTAAAACAATTGTCAAAGAATAAAGCCAATGATTCAACATAATTCTATAATGGACGTGTTGAAAGCAATCCGCCTACAAACGACGAATACGTAACAAAAAAGACCAAAACAAAACAAATCAATGAATGAATACACAACATACCTTCATGATGGTAATCGTATGTCCTACTGTCTTAGAATACATTTCTATCTTTACGATCTGTTTGTCTAACTATTAAAGTAATAATCAAGTCTGTTTACAGAGATCTTCCCTCGTTCACATTTCTTAAGTTTATCAATGATAAGTTAAAATATAACGTTGAACTCGACGACAACCGTAAGATATATCTTCTTACCACACCACAATAGGGTTTTATTTCATTCATAAAGATAGTTAGATGGGTTCGACCAAAAATAAAGAAGTAAAAATAAAAGAGACCAATTCAAAGATTTAATTCTTAACATAGTTTTCCGTGCTTGATTTAACGTACATTAAAACACATCTTTTGTTTGTCAACATGGTTGAATCAAGTCTTATAAACACATGATTAGGGAGAAGATTTCAATTTGTTAAATTATTTAAGGGAATAAAAGAGGTATTTATATTTCTTATAAAAATGATACAAAAATTTAAAACACATATTTACACAGCGGTACGTTTTAGAAGATTAACAAATGATATATTTTCCGTTACATGTCATTGTAGACATTATAGAAATAACTGGGTTATGACATTTTATATAGAAATATTAAATGTTTAATGTGAAGTCAAATCATGTATATGTAGTGTTATATAATACTTATTAAATGTTAAGTATGTCACGTGATAATATTGGGATAATTGTGAGAATTGAATTGATGGAATATGATCTTCAATGTCTAAAAAATGGAAAACCAAATCGTTTAAAATTAATTCGGAACAAAAAATTTAATGGGCATAGACAGGATTACCAAAATCGAATAAAGGTTATCTCAAAGGTTTAATCATAATTACATTAATTAGGAACTATAAATTTCAATAATTATATACCATGTTTAGAAAAGATATCTGAGACCCGCTAATCTGGGTCACGGGTCTAATGAGCGTCCTG
>MJUT01054861.1:721495-753121 GCA_002080005.1 Gigantidas platifrons
AAAACAAGGAATTGTGGGATACATTGGTCTTGGTTAAATATTAAACCTGCAGTTATTGGTTGGTTAAATTTTAACCAAATGGTTATTTAACCAAGTGGTTAAAATAAGTTAAACAACTCATTTTTAACCCTTGGTTTACTAACCCATGGTTAAATATTTAACTAATGTTAAATATCACCATATGGTTAATTTTACTACAAGTTGAACAACCGGGCCCTGGTGATCAAAACATTCGGCGTATAATTAGAGATAGTGGAGGGGGATTAATTGAGTAGCCGATTAATATATATTTTCACTTCAGTTATAATAGGAACTACATGTATTTGTATACATGTAACTGCGTGTCGTTTGTAGATGATCATGACCGTCTATGGATTAATATGATTCTTCTGCAGTACAAACACAATATTTGTACAGTGTATTAAAATATGAAAGGTAAATCTGTCATTTGTTCCAGTGTTTAAGGCTAATACACATCAACTGTTATATCTTAAGACACTACAGTAATATTGTATATGTATTAACCAAATTAGGGCCCCGTGGGGACGGAACATTTAACATTCATGTGAATACTCCAATACCACAATTTTACCCACATTCTAGTTTCAAAAATAATGCCACCAGGAATCTAGTTGGAACACTGCTTATTTGACGTGAAACAACAGCAATTAATTAACCAATACAATAATTCTATTTCATGATATACAACTCATCAAAATTGTCAGACCTAATTTTGCTTTCATTTTTTCTTTTGCAGAACATATCGCCATTTGCCTAAATGAAATATGGAGTCAAATCAGCAAATATGACGACGGGGACAAGTTACATTGGATGGGATGTCTGCTTTGTACTAGACTAACACGCTTAGTTGAATTAGCTCACTGAAATAACAGTCCACGGGTAAGCATGCTGTTCCAATGACACACACATTATACTTACTCCAAGCCAACCATTCCTTCCTGTTACACCATTAAGCTGTGTGGTTAACGTAATACCAGCAAATATAGATTTCATAGACTTTGGTTTGACTCGACCCACTCAACTCGAGACTAGCATCGTGGCACCGAGTCGGTTTCATATGGAATATAGCCGCATTGGAGGTGTAATGGTTAGCGTGCTCGCCTTGAGTTTCGGTCGAGTCCAACCAGAGACTATAAAACTGGTATTTGTTGCTTTTCCGATAAGCAACCAGCATTAAGGAGAAAAAGCAAGATCTGGTTGACCCGGCATCAGGATAACGTGTCTTAGTGAAGCGACATGTCCGACCCACAGACCGTTGTTTCAGGTAGCTAGCAATATAAGTCTTAGTGAAGCGACATGTCCGACCCACAGACCGTTGTTTCAGGTAGCTAGCAATATAAGTCTTAGTGAAGCGACATGTCTGACCCACAGACCGTTGTTTCAGGTAGCTAGCAATATAAAAATCCAGAAATAACGTATTGGTCTAACACAAAGCGGACATCATATAAGTTATTGAAGATAACTTGTTTTCGCCATATTATTACGTTAAAATCGCTCATTTTGGTGTCAAACAACAATCACTACCTCACTAATTTGGAATACAAGTTTTGTGTACCAAATAATAAGAACATGCTAAAATAATACTTACCAATTTATCATATTCTGTATTGCTCCCCCTCAATTTTCGGTAAAAAAAAATCAAAATACTCACTCATATACATGCTACCTCTTGAAATGTATAATATTGTGTGTATCTTACTAAATCTACTACGAAAACTAATTTTGAATATTTTAATTTACATTGCATTTAAAGAAATACCTATTAATATGAACTACAATCAAAGTTTTATCTGCAAACACAATAATTTTATCTTAACTACATACTGTATACAATAGTAAGACTTATGTTAAATATTATCAACTTATTTAAACTCGTTGAAAACCAAATAAAATTTAATTGTAATGTTCCTTCCGGTCTTCTAAAAGTTACAATTGCGATCACACGTGATTTAATTTAAAAGTTAAAAGTCAAATATTTTGTTAAAATTTAGATTTAAAAGCAGTAACATTATTGTTTGCATTAAAAAACAAAATTAAATAAACACTAATTCAAAAATGATTGGATTTCTCTTTTTAAAAAACGTCATTACTGGTTAAATAAAGTAGGGATCCGGGTGGCTCATGAGTTAGGTCGTTGGATCTAACAGCTCATACACGCCTATCACCAATACAGCGTGGGTTCGCGCCCAGCTATTACAAAAAGGGTGCACTCGACTCGCAACCGCAAGTGATAAAGTTTACCAGTTGCTTGCCCATGCAGGGTCGGTAGTTCTCTCCGGGTACTCCGGCTTCCTGCACCACTAAAACTGGTCGCCATATGATATAGCTGAAATACTGCTGAAAGTGGCGTTAAAACACCAAAAAATCAATCAAATCCTTATATAAAATAAAATATATTTACAAAAATAAACTAAATAGAACCGCATCGGTGGTGTAATGGTTCGGATGCTTGTCTGGGTCTGGATCGCGGTTCCAGTCACGGTCGTGTAAAACCAAAGACTATACAAATGTCATTTGCAATAAAAAGAAGAACTCTTGGTTAACTCGGAATCAGGTTAATGTGCCTGAGTAGAGGCGATGCCAGATTGTTGCTTCAGCTAGCACTATACAATTTCATCTCATTCATTTGGTCTAGTACAATGCGGACATCATCTCATGGAAATATCACGTGGCGCTAAACAACAATCACTTACTCACGAAAATGAATGACAAAAATACAATGACGAGTCGGGAAGATGCAATATACGTTAAAATCACAGTATTTAAGCGATGCATATGTTATAATAGAGATCGAATTGAGTATAAAGTAACGAACATTATTAAAAGGATTTTTGTGAGTTAAAACGTGTTGGTCTCGAGGAGCTAGCAATTTGGAAAGGGGAGGGGGTGTACTCGTGTAAATTTGTCAAAAATGTCAAATGCGCAATTTTCCCGTGATAAATAAACTTTCAATATTATAATGAATTGATTCTGAACAAATGAATGAAGTGCATATATTTATATAAATCAATTTTAGAATGAAATGCAAATAAACCAATAATTATATATATATATATCATAAAACTAACCCTCTTGTTCACTTTCTCCCTTTCTTAATCCTTAGTAGGAAATTCCACAAGTATGTGAGATCTTTACTTTAACGCTCCATTCATATATTTTCGATACATTATCACCAATTTTATCACATTTTTTTGATAGTTAAAATCTAATTCGATTTAAAGTCTATTTGTAAACATTGAGCATTCTTACTATTTCTTTTTTTCTTTATCGAATTTCATTTCATTATCAATTTCATATTTTCTTCAAAGAGTTGTAGGGGGTATCAATAAGTTGGCATACGATCTACCTTATACATACAACACGACCTTTGTTCATGAATAGGTACGAGGGATCGCTCTAGATCTCCATAAAGACAATTCAAAATTACTGAGCGGAAAATACCCCGATCTCGGGTCACCGGTGAAATTTGATAACCAGATAAAGGAACAATTAAAACTATCAAATATAATTAATTTACCTTCTATGTTATTCAATATTTCACAGTTTTGAAATTTTTAAGTTTGGGGTCATAAAACTAGTTTAACGTCGCTAATTTAAATTGAAGTACACATGTAACGGTCATGTTTGGTATATCGATTTTGCCTCTTTCTACGATTTTGATTCTGGATGAGAGGAGGGAACTGTTCCGACAGAGTAGAAGTTGTTGTTTTTCATTTTTTATTTTTTTTTATAAATTATTTCCGTGAAAATAATATATTTTTTTAAAAATCATATAGGATCCACATCGTTATTAAGGTGGTTACATAATAAATTGTTACCACCAATTTAGAAATATTTTTTTGGTTTGACAAATCAACAAATTTTCTTGAGATAGTATTAGAATTTCTTAAATCTTGAAAATATAATTTGTTGTTGTTTTATGTTGTAGCTATAATGACAGTTTTATTTACTTTTATATATTGTTGACATTTTTCACCTAAGTATATTTTACAGTAACATTTACCTTACTGAATTCTTCCCATTGAAAGTACCATTGACATTTAACCCAGCCACATTGTTGTGTCTGTCCCATAAAAGGACATGGCTTTCCGTCGTCACATGTCATAGTCAGACAGGAATCCATTAATGATTTTATCTAACATTATTATAAATCTAGATTTCTATCATTCCCGGGGCCAGGGTGACTCAATGAGTTAGGTCACTGGATCTAACAACTCATACGAGCCTAGCACCGATACGGCGTGGGTTCGCGCCCGGCTTTGTAAATTACAAAAAGGGTGCACTCGACTCGCAGCCGCAAGTGATAAAGTTTACCAGTTGCTTGCTCACGGTCGGTGGTTCTCTCCGGGTACTCCGGCTTCTTCCACCACTAAAACTGGTCGCCATGATATAGCTGAAGTATTGTTGAAAGTGGCGTTAAACACCAAAAATCAAATTAAATCAAATCATCTATCATTCCGTTCAGGTTTATAGTGAATGTGTTTTCTGAAGGCCTCTACGCACTTATATATGGGCCACCGTTAGCAGCTAAAGGGCAGTTAATCGAGATGTTAAGAATATAACTGAGATCAATTCCTATCGTTGGCATTTTAAATTGTCAAATGGATTCGCCAACATACTGAAGGCCAGAGAAGAGATGTTGTATTTTCTCCACCAAATGGTTTGCTGGTTAATTGTGCGAGTGCAATAATCCATCACTCAAGCTTGGTATTGTCATTAAGAAGATGCACATAGACTCATTTTATCTTATTTTCTTTACAGTTTTTCCATCTAGTGAGTTGGATTGTCCAAAACACCTTTTGATATCTTACTATACAAGATGGTGAATGATTTGTTGACCTTTACGTGCTGACGTAACGTGCAAACTGCATTGTTGTATATTCTAGGAGTGAATAATTGTTGATTAGCGTCAATTCAGCAATTTGCCAGCTATATCATGGCGAGAACAAGTTCATTTTCAATGAGATGATGATGAGGTCCGCTTTGTACTAGAAAAACACGCTGAGTTGGATTTTTATACTGGTCGAGGACCAATTATCGCCAATTGCACTTTACTCGAGAGCGAAAGCGAATTTTCGGACCATTTTCTGTAGACGACAATAATAAATGGTGACAGTCACAGAGCAGACAGCAAAATCATACCTTTGTATCTTGGCTAATTAAAAAGAAATCCGGTAAAACCCCACTAGACACTATACCTCTTTATATAATAAACCCCACGGCATTGGAGTGACACCTAGTCGCTATCATTAACAGAAAAATATAGAAGATTGGTGTTCTAAAGATCGCAAAATACTTGTGACACCTTCTTTGTTTTTGGTAAGGCCATTTCTTTTAACTTCACTATTGATTTATATATCTTTTCCCACATCTTACAAGATGGCGATAATTGGTACCCTTCCCTCCCATTTCAGTGACAAAAATCAACAACTTTACAAAGGGTCTCTGATACGAGCATGCGCATACAAATTATTTATATTTCCGTCCAAGGTAAGTTGATTGGTAACATTCAAAATTATGAGGCGCTTGAAGGGGTGTGATGGACTACATAGAAATAATCTGACAAAAATAAGAAAAAAATGGCGATAATTGGTCCTCGACCAGTAGTGCTAGCTCACTGAAATAACAGTCCACGGATAGATATGTCGCCCCACTCGGTCATATTATCTTAATTCCGAACCAATCATTCTTTGCTCTTTCTCCTTAATACTGCGTTCTAAGCAGAGAAGCAACCAATACCAATTTTATAGTCTTTGGTATTACCCGATCGGGGTTCGAACCCTCGATACAGGAACTAAATGACATTGAATATGAAATGAAAGCTGAATCTTAAGATTTTGTATGAAATAAAAATAATAGTGCGTCACGTAGAATACAATTTGTTGTTTGAATCAGATTGATTTACGTTTCTCTTTTAATCACGTGGATATACCTGAAAAAACATCTAACCAAGTTCATCTTCAAAACAGTTTGTGTCAATCATTCCCATCTGTAAACGTACTAATGTATCTAACTTTACTTTCATTGGTCATCTTTGGAATGATATCAGCTTACAAACACATTTTAGCCTTAAAATACTTATTTTATTTTAGCCTTAAAATACTTATTTTATTTCATATTTTCAAACTACACTTGTGTATAGTGCGTATCGATTCCTAAATGAATTTTACCTTTTTATGAGGTTTTCTGGGTATGAGTTGTAAATGATACCACAGATACAGATAGGCCTACTTCAAACCTTGACCTACACCTCGAAATTGACAGTAAGGGGCGTTTAAGAAGGAAACTTGACGACAACATTTTCCCATTGTGAACTTTCCATTTATATGTAGCAACATTCCAGCAGCACCTGCATATGGAGTATATATCTCTCAGTTGATACGACATTCCAGAGCTTGTGGTTCCTATCATGATTTCCTTCATAGAGGGTAGCTGCTAACAATGAACCTACTGAACCAAGGGTTCCTTCTCACAAATGACCATGAATATGTTCCACTTGTCGTAAGCACTTCCCGGTCCTTTTATCGTTCATGACTTATCACCGGGTTTGTAACTAGATTAATACAACAGGTGGCACTAGTGGAACAGAAACTGCTTACCCTTGGGTTTCGTGTAACTTGATCTTTAGTTTTATTTGTATGTTTTGTTGATCGTTTTTTGTCCTTCTTGTTTTGGCCATTGTGCTGCCTGTTCTTCTTCGATATACGGATTATGATTACGGTAATCCTATAGAATAGCGACGTAAATTCGCAATTTTCAAATGGACGGCGTAAATTATTTTTAAAATATTTAACCGCAATTTTAAAAGGGTACCGGAGAGAACCACCGACCATTGACAAGCAACTGGTAACCTTATCACTTGCGGCTGCGAGTCGAAAGCACCTTTTTTGTAATTTACAAAGATAGACTTGTGAGCTGTTAAGTAATCGAACTACCTAACTCATTGAGCCATCCGAGCTGTTTTGAACATGTGTAAACTTAATTGTAATTTCGTTTCGTTTCGCCTTGTTTCGAGAACGAGATAACAAGCTACATCCACCCTGGTTCGCATATTATTAGTGACGGTTGGGCTGCGTATGCTCATATTGATCAAATCTAAGGTTGAGTCTACACACAGGAAACTGTCATTCATGATGCCAACTTTGTCAATCCAGACAATCCAGATATTCACACTCAAAATATAGAGAATACATGTATATGGATGCGCGTAAAACGAAAACTACGTCGACAATTTGGAACGTCCAGGGCACTGTTTCAGATATGCCTTTCCAAATTTCGATGGAGGAACTCGGAATGATGACAAGATCAGTGCAGTTATGAGTTGCATCGCTGACTTATTTGTTGTATAGCTTGATATAATTATATCATATTTTGTCCTACTGATTATGTAACAATATTATTTGATGTGTTTTGTCAATATACAACCTTTAAAATTGCTTTAATAATTTACGCCGCTATAATATAGTAGGTGTCTACAAGGTACCCAAATTACGCCGCTACTCTATAGGATTACCCCTTTGGTATCTTCAAGCTCTTCATGTGCTCATTGTTGAAGACCCTGATTTGACTGTGATATGGAGAATCGCAATAAAAGCGATATTTCATTACTTTGTGTCTAAGTATAATGTTGGATAGTCTCGTGTTCAATTACATGCATATCATTTTCTTACCGAGTCACTGACATATATATTGCATAAAATTGTATCTAGAAGACCTCGACACGGGCTGAATTCGAACTCACAATGGAAGAAGTTATATGCTTTGATTTTTTATACAGATATATATCCAACTAACGTACGATCGCACTGAAATATTGTTGAAAGTGGCGCCAAACACCATAACCTTAACCTTAACTCCGTAAGATCGCAGGCTTACAGGGAATAGTACAAACAATCACAACCCTAAAATAGCCACAACAACAGTGATACATAAAATCAGAAAAAGAAGTAAAATAATAGGACTTAAATTTGTTCGTATGGTAAAATAAGTTAAGTATATAAAATATTAGTAAAACAAGCATATTGTTCCTAAAGACGTAGAATAAGGGCAAAATGTTGACAAAGAGAACTTCGTTACACATCGTGGTAATCACAATCACCCCAGTCCCATTCTGCACTCTCGTCCCATGGATTTTCTGATTCTGTAGAATAAAGATTGTCGTATGCAAGAGATCTGTGAATATGTTTAGTATGTTTATCAGCTTTGTACATTTCAGTATTAGTATTGACATCGTTTTTAATTGTGGCCTGACTGTCGTAATAATAATCGTCACTTTCTGAACCATGCGAGTCAGATTCGTACTCATAATCGTCACTTTCTGAACCATGCGAGTCAGATTCGTACTCATAATCGTACGAGTCTGTATGAGTAGATTCTACATGCTCAGGTGTTATATCTAAATGGCCATTCAAACGGAGATATTTTCCTGACAAAAATTGTATGTTACGTTGCAATTTGTTGTGATGGTTGTATCTGTTGGTATTTGGATTTAACTTCCTGTCTCTCCTCTGATCACGGTCCTCATGAACTTTTTCAAATGAGTCATCATCATTTTCATATTCCATTGAATAATCAGAATAGTAATCGCTTCCATAGTCAAGGGGGGTATTTTCTGTACGACCCCTGGAATGTTGTGATCTAGTATTATAATCACTTCTAGAATCAAGGGGTATATTTTCTGTACGACTTCTACCAATGCTCGTTCTAGTATTATCATCACCTCTAGAATCAAGGGGAATACGTTCTGTACGACTTCCAGAATGTTTCGATACAGTATTGTAAACTCGCAAGTTATTTTTAGAATGCATATCATGAATATTTCTTGGTCGTTCTTTGTTTGGAATATACGAAGCTTTAGCGTTTCTAATAATAGTTCTTACTGGATCATTTTGCAGTAGGACTCCCATCGGAACACGTTTGATATTACTTTCCTCTGTGTCTAATTCAAATATTTCATCAGTGTCAGAAACACTTTCATATTCATACATATCCGAATCTTCAATGCTGGTCTCCAGTTGTATCTTAACTTGTTTTGTATTTCTATTTATAGAAGGATGCTGAATATTGTAGAGTGTCGTCTTTCGGTTGTGTAATCTGTGATTATTTTCCTTTTCTTTAGAAATGTACGGATCTTCTTGTTCTCCGTCGTACAGAGCTGAAATATCGTCTTCAGTTCCTATCGTAAAACCGTCTTCATCTAACTGATTATTAGGCGTTCTTTGATTATTGTAACTACGACTTACATGCCGAGATTCATTTTCCCTAACTTTTCTAGCGTTTTCAATGTTTGTGACAAGGATTTTACTATCCTTATTCAAATCATTCTTTCCCTCTTCATATGGCCGTGTATGATACACGTTTTTATCAACTTTAAGTTCCGAATGTTTTAATTGATTTACGAATCGATTGCGGTTTATTGTTACATCGGTTGATGTATATATAGTCCTTGTATTTTTAGTAGATTGGTTTGTCTTATCCAAACGTGTCTTCATGTGTAATAACTGGTCTGACAATCTCGACCTTATTGGACCATCGATTATGGTTGTAGCAGATGCAGATGCCAACAATCCCGACCGTTTTCGACTGATTATTGGGATTGTTGCTTTACCTGGAATAATTTTCGATGTCATTAAAGTATCCATAGTTACTGGTATTATTATCGGTGGCATCAGCTGATTAACCTTTATTGGCTGATTTATTGAATGGACAACTTGTTCATTGGCGCCTTGTTCACTATTTGAAAGCGGTGTAGACACTTCTGTCTTTGGAAGTATTATTTTCGGAGGCACCAGTTGACTAATTTTATTCGGTAGTTTTAATGGAGAAGCACCTTGTTCTTTTAGGGTTTGTCCTCTATTTGAAAATGGTGCATATAGGTTCGTATTTGGAGGTATTATTATCGGCGGTGGTATTACTTCTTCAATGAATGAATCTTTTTTCATTCTACTGGAATGCGATTTTGTTTTTCCAATTTCATTATGTGCAGTATTCGTTGATTCTGACTTATGATTTAGTTCTGATTTATTTACCTGCATTGTTTCTTTTCTACCTTCAACACTTATTTCATTTCTGAATTTTTGAAAACGTTCTGTTGCATGGTTATTTAGTAATATTTGTTTTCTTGCATGTATTTTCCGTATTCTCCCAGTGATATGATTCGATTTTGGAGAACTGCTTTGAATAACAGTAGGATTATGGGTAGACAATTTGGGTTCATTTTTAACGTTTGGTCTCTGTATCTCTCCTTTAATGTTGTCTTCCATATATAAGCTTTTCCTACCATTCTCGTCTTTACGTTTTTTGTTTATACGCATTTCTGTACGAGAATGTAGAGATTGTTTACCTTCCTTCTTATTGACAGACACTACATCATGATTTCCATTTGCAGGTATTTCTGTGCTCATCATAATTTTTGACAATAATCTTCTCTTTTTATTTTCAGATGTTCGGCTGTCTTTTGAAAACTTATTTGTTCGTAATTTCATTTTGATCGTTGACCCCTTACTATGAGTCAGTCTTTTTGTATCCTTATTTTGAACACTACTCAAATTATTAGAATCGGTCATACTTATTGATGGTATCCTTTTCGCTGTAAATCTACTTTTTATGTCGCCTTTTTTCGATAATTCGGTTGGCAATTTACGTTGAGCATGGCGCAATGTTTTAACATTGTAGTGCATTTTGTTATTGTTAACTTTTTCCCGTTCTTTAGAAATACGAATATGATTTTTGTGATGTATTTCATTGAAAGAGGAACCTTTTCTTCCAAGAAATGTTTTTCTCTTAGATTTATATCTTGATCTTTTTGATGTGGTTTTATGTGCATTGTCAGTTTTGAAAGTAGACGTGGAAAACGTATTCGGAATTCCATTCAAGCTAGATCTGTCCTTACTGATATTTCTCTTAATATTAGAAGCTGCTTTATTTCTTCTTAATTCATCAGTAAATGTTGAAGAATTGTGTTTAATCTTTATACCTTCGTTGTCTACTAGATTACGAGATAAAACGGTTTCTTTATTTGGTGATCCAATATTTCTATTACTTCCGGTAGAAAGAACACGCCGGTGTTGAACCACATTGTTCTCTAATTTAAAACCTGTATTATTCAGATTCATTAAGTCGTGCAGTCTCGTTTTCAATTTACCAAACGGTCCTTTAGTTAAATAATTCGATGAGTTTGATGTAGCAGAATGTTTGACTATTTTTAAAAATCGTTCTTCTCCATCATTAGTACGTGGGTGAGGGCTATATATTCTGTCATTCATTATATCATGGAAGATTTTGCTGTTTCTCTTTCTATTTACTGTTTTCCGTCTTTTTAACACAAAATTTATCTCTTTGTCAAAGTTAGTAGTTTTACTGTCTTGACTTGAGGTCACATTTTGATTTTTCGTACTACTCTTTCTATTAGAATCCATTTGTAACTTTGGCTTAGCTGAATCCATGTCATCAGTCTTACTAGAAATAACAGAAATTTTAATTGGAGTCCGATCTAAATGATTAACAGTCGAGGTATCAGCACCGGAACTATTTTTGTAACTGACAATTGATGACACCGTCTTATCAGTAACTTTATATTTTGTAATTGATTTTATTGTTTGTTTGCCATTTATTTCAGTTCTTTCCACTTTCCTTTGTTTATCTCTAATTTTCGGTTTTGTGTATAGCTTATTACGTTTTACCTTGATTAAATCATTTGTAGTTCTATCACTAAAATCATTTGAACGCAGGCTACTGACTTTCCCGTTGATTTGTTTTCGAGAATTATCGTTGATTTGTTTCCGCGAATTTTCGTTAGTTTGTTTTCGCGATTCTTCGTTAATTTGTTTTCGCGAATTACCGTCGATTTGCTTTCGTGAATTATCGTTGATTTGTTTTCGCGATTCTTCGTTGATATGTTTTCGCGAATTAGCGTCGACTTGTTTTCGCGAATTTTCGTTACTTTGTTTTTGTGTATCTTGTAACAAGTTCTTCCATTTATCAGTATATGTTGACTTACTCTTTCTAACAATATCCAATTTTATCGGTATTTTTGTACGTTTGTATTTTTTCGGTATTTTCATTTTTAACTTTGATGTTTCTGCATTCGTGTTTCTCGTTTGAACATTCCCAATGAAACTCCTCGGTTGATGTTTCTGAGTTCGCCCTTTCTGCCGCGGCCGTTTTATACTGTCTGTCTTATTGTTTACGTAAACTGGTATTTGCCATACTACAAAATTATCTTTGCCATCCCATATTGTTCTCTCAACAAGTTTTTGTGTATGTTTACCATTTGCGTCTTGCGTATTTAATCCCAGTATTGACACAAGTGTTAGCTTCCTTCCATTTTTATTTTTAGAAATGCGAAATACGTCATCAATACCTGTGTGGTGCGTAATACCGATCATTTCAAAATCACGATTATTTCTTAGTAATCCTTCATTAGATAAAACACGATTTTCTTTTATAAAATTTTTGTTTGTCCAAATATTTCGTTGTTCCTGTTTGGTTGCTCTATGCTGTTCTGACACGTTGTTATTTGACTTTAAAGAATCCCTGTGACCCGGAGCAGTGAAAACAATGGATTTGCTTACAACATTTGGCTTATTACGTCCTAAAACATTATACTGTCCTCCTGCCCATATTACCGTTACAGTTCTATTTTGACTGTGTTTCCTTTCTCCGTTTTTCCTATGGAATATATGGTTGAAATTAAAAACGTTTTTGGTCGTAAGACTATCATGTCGTCTGCTATTAAGATTGATATTTGAGATGTTTTGATTGGTCAAATCACTGATATTTAGATCAACTGGTATTCCCATCACTAATTCTGCCGCCATTTTGCTGTCGGTTTGTGGTAATGTTACAGGTATACCTTTGACATCTGAATTATTTAATGAAACTTCATGTGTCATGTCATCTTTACTTGTGCTATAAATAGTTCGAGGTGTCAAATTTGAATTTCTGAACGTTATATTTTCATTTTTAGTCATGTTTGTCTTGTTATGTGTATCATTGTCAGGATAGTACTTCCTGAACAGGTTTTGAACATATTTTCGCAATTTGTTTGCTAGACGAGTTGACGAAAAAGCTGAAGGAAACCGTGAACGTATTACAAACGGGACAAATAATCGTCCATGTGACTCTATGAGTGGAATGTTATTATGAAATCGAGTTATTTTAAAAACGGATTCTTGGGAGTCCACAATATTAGCAGATGAGCTTATAGCAATTGCTGAAATAAAAATAGTATGAATGAGAGATATTGGTAATATGTAATAAACGTAATGAATGATATGGCAAAATAAAAACCCACGGGCAACCCAGAGAATAAAAATAGTACATAGTTTCTTGAAGGTGGAACCCCTCAAAATGACGTACATAACGACGGCAGGTAAATGAATGTCTAGTGCATGGAAAACGCCATGTGTCTTTCTTGTACAATTACCGCATCTGTGCTCACCTTGCATGGTGAGATTGTGGGTTGATATGCACGCAATATTTAGCAGGAATTTCAAAGAATGATTTGCTCGGAATCGGGATAATGTGTCGGAGTGAAACAACATGTCTACCTGTAAACTGTTGTTTCAGTGAGCTAGCACTATAAAAATCCAACTGAGGGTGTTGGTCTAGTACAAGGAGGACATCAGTATCGTTAAGCAGCAATCACTCACACATTCATGATTACAATGGGTATTCCACAGCAGCCTCCCTCTAATGATCAACAGTTTGTGAGGAGTACATGATTACAATGGGTATTCCACAGCAGTCTCCCTCTAATGATCAACAGTTTGTGAGGAGTACATGATTACAATGGGTATTCCGCAGCAGTCTCCCTCTAATGATCAACAGTTTGTGAGGAGTAGGAGTCGTGTTTGGTGACCCATTAACAAAGCAAACTTTCTCGAGCCTAAATATCAACTCCAATGATTCTTGTGGCAATCAAAACATAGGTTCATATGCCCACACTAATGTACTACTTTCTACCATAAAGATGTATCGTTTGTAAATTTAAATAGAGCTGACATATTACTCATTTGACATATACAATAATCAATGCAACAACAACCAAAAATGAGTTTTCTTATCTTAAAAACACAGAATGATGAAAGATGTGAATACCAACGTGCACCAACATCTACGGTATTTGTGATCAAAGTAATATTTGAGCAGTAAACAGAAGAATTTCATTTTACAACAAAGAAATGAAGATTAGATGTATATTTTTTTTACAAAAGATACGTATTTCTTTTTATTTGCAGCCACATTGACGATTAGACACAATACCATTGAAAACAATGCACAACCATACATAATGCACGGTATGTTTTCATAGTTTTTGTATTGTATTATGTTTTTGTTTTGTTTGTCTTCATTCTGTGTCTTGTGTACCAATTGTTGCCTGGATTGTCCATTCGTCATCGCGTCTTCGGTTTTCTCTAACGATTGTGATTGAAGGTGGTACCATACACTTCAGGTAAAATTTGATCTGCTCGTTTAATTTTCTTATTTTTTTGGCAGTGTGTTTGAATATATCCACTATAATGCATATCAAGATTTTAACAAATTCCAACCCACAGACTCGGAGCTATAAATTCACTAGCCACATAGCAGCTTTTCTCTCTGTGGTTTTGATCACCGAGAGGCTTGAAATCTGCATACAAATATCATATGATCAAAACGTTCAACTGATTTTAAAGAGTTATCTCCCTGTAGTGTATGGTACCACCTTAAGTTTGATATGCTAATTGTTTTGTGTCTATGAACACTAACAATTGCATTACAGATATGCACATCTGGTCTTTTTTTGTGTAAACTGCCATATCCGAACAGATAAATATACGTAACAATACATTTTGATACCACAATCAATTATATTGGCTAGAAAATGTAAACATACGTTTTCAATTTAGAATAACACGTACATTGTATCATCCCAAAACTGCAACTAAAAAAAAAATTAAAATATTTTAGGATAACAATTTATGTGGGTAACAAAGTGACATTTATGTATATACAAGTTTGTATGCAGTATAGACTGACAGCGTTGTAAAGTTGCACTTAAATATGACATGGTAATTATTTATATCTGATATATTACGACATGACAATGATATGTTTTTGCGGTAAATACGTATTTTTTTAACTTGTAAATAATGAAATAATGAAACAGATAGTGATGAGCATAGGCAATGCGATTCTCAACTGCTAAAATCTTTTAAAAATCTACTATTATTCCAATATATACATTTACACAATATAAACCTTTAACGTCTTAGAATTATCAAAATCGATAACCAATCAAATATAAAAACAATCCAAATATTTTAACTGCTGAATAGAATTTCATTAAACTTCTAAGGAATACTCTTTGGATCAAGAAGAATTAGTTGGATCAAAATAATTGGCTTGAAACACAAAAAGGCGTCGGGAAAGGGATCCAGCTAGAGTTAAAACATGGGGAGATGAGCTAAATGGGCGTACCCATGGACCAGACCCAACACGCAAAGATTCTACATCAGCTATCAAACGTAGAGCAACCTAAATACAAGAAGCACCACGAAATAATCAATAATGCTGTATCCAATGTGTCAGAGTATACTGCGTCTCAACAACAATCTGTCAGACACATAAGACATGCAATTAGGCACCATAAAAAGAATGCTGGCTACCCACTATCAATACCACCATCACTAGAGACCATGATTATTCCACAACAATACCAGGTCACCCATAGTAATGAACCTTTCCTTCTATTTGACAGTGGTATAGACAGATATAACCGTATACCGATCTACTCAACTGACACCAACTTGAGGGCTCTGTCCACTATTGGTCAATGGTTTGTTGATGTACATTTAAAGTTGTCCCTAAACTTATTTTTACTTTAGTATTCACCATCCATGCTTTGGTAGATAACAACATAATGCCATGTGTCTACGCTTTACTACCAAACAAGACTGAAGGCACATACTTCGAGATGTTTCAGCAACTTCTGCATTTAAAGCCAACACTTACGAGATTACGAGGTATTCTCATGGGATGCTGATCTAAGAGTATTTCCAGATGTTGATGTCAAGGGCAGTTTTTTTCCACCTATCACAGTGTGTTTACCGTAAAGGCCAAACAAATGGCTTTAACAGAAGTACATCGAAGAAGAACAGTTCAATCTCGACATCAAGACGATACCTGCTCTTGCCTTTGTTCCAGCAGATGCTGTTGAAGAAGACTTTGAAAGTATGACAGACAACATTAGTGCAGATACCCAGCCTATTCTTGACTACTTCGAAGACCCATTCATTGCCCGTCCTGGTAGGCGCAACCGGCGATGTCATGTCTTCATATTTGGAATATGTATGACCATACAAAAGTTTATTCGCACCAACAACAACATAGAGGCTGGCACCGTGGATTCCAGTAAGCCATTGGTGATCTGGAAATACTTAGATGCTCTCAAGAAAAATCATGCACTTAAAGGAGGCAGTGACCCATATCATGGCAGGTAACGAAATTGTTCAACGCCGTAAATATAGGGAATGTGCCAGATATATTTTACACATTGTTGAGAACTACAGCAACTGTCACGTTATGGACTACAATGTATCTTTATAGTATTGCCTATGGAACGGGAACGCTCCCCTACCTAAGGTTATAGGAACCGTTGTAGTTTCATAACCATCTCTGCTAACTGCGTTAGAGGAGATCTCCTTTAGCTCAGTTGGTAGAGCGGTGGCTTATGATAAAGATAAAAAAAAAAGAAGAGCGGTGGCTTGCAATGCGAGAGGTTCCGGGATCGAATCCCATCGGGGACATTGCATTTTTCGGAGGTAAAACACGCTCTACTGTTACACCTATAACGTCCAAACGTAAATTTAATTGACTGATTTTGTCTGTTTGTTGATTTATGAGTGTTGACTTTCCCTTTGGAAGATTGCTCGGTGTTCGGTAATTTTGTTATTACCCTTATTTAAAGACATTGATATCTTATGTGCTTAGACTTTACAGTTAATATGTTTTTGTGAACTATGAACTGTCTAATCATTTGTTAAGCTTTGATATGTATTGTTATTATATAAATTGATTCACATGTCTCAGTGCATTAAAATAAATTGTAAAAATGTCACTTGATTGATAATCTCTAATGAGTTGATTTGAAAAAAAATTAAAGGATTAAAACAATGTTCTCCCATAAATGTGTGCAAAGACACAAAGATATATATATACATGGTTACAGTATACAGAGACATACGGAATTAAAATACAGAGGTCCAACAATTTTGAATCATGTTAGAAAACACAAAGAAAATTTTGAACAAAGACACAGTAAAAAAAATGAAAAATATGACACAAACACATTAACTGTTACTTTTTTGTATGATATATACAGGTGTTTGAAGATCTTAAACTTTCAAAATGGTTGTCATTACCATTTAAACAAAAAAATTAAGATTTCGTACATTTCCATGTTTAATGCTGAAAAGCTACATATAAAGCGAACACTTGTCCAAATCATAATGGAAAAGGTTCCTACAGATGCTCAGATGACGTTTTGGGGTTCAAGGAGTCTAGACAGAAATGTATAACAGTTCCTTTTTACAGGTCTTCAATATTAGTCTTATCTACGAATATTAACACGGCTAACTCTAAATGCCTTCTATTTCCTAATCTATTTTCTTTTGTTCCAGTTTATATGTACTTTTAACACTATCAAAGAAAAGTGAACGGAGAATATATGCATCCTCTCTAAAATGAAATATAATAGTAAGTCAAAGTATATAATTTAGTGTTATTTATTTGCTAGTGGCGAATGAGCCGAGTGGAGAAGGCGGTCTAGGCAAAAATTTAAAAAGCAAAACAAAATATTGTACATTTATGTTTCAATAGAAAAGACAACAGCAATATATATCAATATCAACAAAAAATATCAATTATAGTTCACCATATAGTATATATGAACATGATAAAACAAACAAATTTATGCAGAGATCGGGTCCACTTTCCTTCGTGACCAATACGTTTTAAGAAATCGGACAACGAACTGCAGGCGCTGTCGTTCTTTGACTAGTCCTTCAATAAGTTTACAATTTATGTGACATCATAATGTACACCGCATCCTTGTGTCCGTTGACGCATATCAAAGATGAAACAGGATATCATGGAGAAACTAACTGCAGCGAGAAAGAAGACAATGAAAAGAGTGAGGAATGATACTGATAATAATGGATATCCGTTAAAGTGGAGGATTGCTTAAAGATAGAGTTGATTTACTGCAAAAGAATAACTACTGGAACAAACACTAAATTCTCCAATAAATACTAGACTTTGGAATGAGCACAAACCAGCCAGCAACATTTCAGAAACAGCAACAATTCCAAAGCAAGGCGAGTTGAAATCAACGAGACAGCAAGCGTCGAAAGATAGTGAAGAATTATATTTCATCCCAAAGAAAAACTGGAGATGCAAAAATCCAACTCCTCCTAGAAATCCCAGAGACTTGAATCAGAGTAGAATTAGCACAAAAATGTCAGCGATATTTTAAGAACAGCTACAATTGTAAGAATTTGGGAAAACGTCAAATATTAGAATTACAGGGCAAGATGAATTGCAATCAATGAGAAAACTATCGAAAGATAGTGACGAATTAGAAGATTTAATCCCAAAGAAAAACTGGAGGTGCAAAAATTCAATTCCTCTTAGAAATCTTAGAGAGCAGAATGAGCACAAAATTTCCCGCAATATTTCAAAAACAGCAACAATTGAAAGAATATGTTGAACCAGAAAAAATAAGAATTGTAAAGCAAGATTTGCTTGAAATCGACAATAACATTATTTATGCACACTAAACGTCATAAGATTGGAAAGCCAATAATTTAGAAGTCTTATCTTTGGGATCAATTAAGAAAATCAAAGGGTGAAAACATTAAAAAAAAGTTTACCTATGTCTGAGGGAGAGGAGTCCTAGTTTCAATAAAAATTTCATTATTCACCAACTGTAAATATGTCTGATAAATCATGCCAGTGCATACAAACTGATTCCAAGGCGGATGATGTCCTCTTGGGGGTAATTGACTCGGTGATGAAATAGATGTATACTTGTGGAGAACAAATAGTGATAATGAATAGAAAAAACAGTTCTACATTTTATTTTGAAGAGTAATGATTTTTTCTTAATCTCACATTAAAATGTGTTTTTGTTCATCCCCGGTTATTAGTGGGGTTCGTGTTAATTGGTCTTTAGTTTTCTGTGCAGTGTTTTGTAGATTATTGTTTGTGCTTTTGTACTTTTTCTTTTGGTAATTGTGTTGTCTGTCCTTCTTCGATTTACTGATTTTAATTACCCCTTTGGTATCTTCAAACTCTTCTAATTATTTAAGATTTCCCTCCAGTATAAGGAATTGTGATACATTTTTTTTATATTAAGGTGAAAAACTTACCTACCTGAACAAAGAAAAAGTCCAAGAAAAGTAAGAAAGTACATTTTAACACAAAGACATAATAAAAGACTTTAATTAATTACCTACATTTTACCTTTGTGTATTCAAGTCATGGATGAACTTTGGTTGTACAAGGTACATAAATAACGCCTCGGACAATATTGGTTAACGTTGAACACAGCAGTAAATCAGTCTTGACAATTTTTAATTACTAGATACAATTTGTACCTATTTTTAAGAGATAGGTTAAATTGATTAATTATTATTCAAATATTTCTTTTATGATACGTATAGCTAATAAAACACAAATCGGATGCACACAAATGCATAATGCATATCACAAACTGATGTTCTATTTGCACTATTGATGAATGAAAAGTTAATTCATATTCACGTATTACAGAATACGTGTACATCGTTTTAATTGAATATGTATATTATTAATTTCTGTTTTAATCTATAAATGTACTTGATATAACGTCACGATCTATATTTATACATGTACTTTCTCAATGTAAAATTATGTTAGTTTGATGTCCACAACAGCAATCGTATTTCGGTACAGGACACCAGTATGTGCTGAATTTAGAGTCGCAATATATAACAGGGTTTGATTAAAAGCACATTTATATAGTATTGTATTATTACGTTTATTTAAGAAGCACAGACGATAAATACAATGGCTAAAATATAAAGGACAAGTGACAAACAATGATCCACAACGCTCTTCACAGAAAACTGAAGATGGCACAACACTAACCACACTTAAAATCGGAGATGAACTCAGGTGCTCCAGAATGGTCACACGTCGTGATACTCTTGCAAATAATTTAGTGAAAAGTCATGAAAGAGGAAAATGCCGTGAATTCGTGTATTGTTGATAATGTCTGTTTTGTATTTCATTGCATACTACCACTCTTATTTTTTTCGCCAACGAACAACAATTTAATTGGTAAAACAAAATAATAACATTCTCGATTCAGCGAGTAAGTGATTGCTCTCCCTTGCGCACGTACATTTTGTACGCAATAACATGCATATCTGTTGGGAAATTTGAATTAATACAAGTTTATTCATTGTATTAAAATCGTAAAGACAAACTTGTGTTAATGTTAATGGTATTGTTTATGAGAATTATCTCCCTTATTTTAGTCATTGTATTTAATGCATGAAACCAAATTTTGCAGAATTATCAATAACAAATCAAGATATGAGTGAGTGATTGTTGTTTAACGCCAATTCAGCAATGTTTCAGCTATATCATGGCGAGAACAAGTTAATCCAGACTTTCGGTGGAAATTAACATTGATCCTCTGTCGATGGTGGAACCAAGGCTAACATGAGAAAACCATTGCTCAGCTTAAGATGTTGAAAACTGGACTACCCGTTGAAAAAAAATCAATAATTTCCTGTATGCAGCTGGCGGAAGTTGAACCATCTGAAGAAACAGGCAAGCTGCAGAAAGCACCTAAACTATACAAACCGGCGATCTTCTTTAAGGAAACCAGACAACCAACTGAACCCCACTGATATGTTGTAAGTTCATAAAGGAAACCAAACTATCCGAAGAAACCCACTCTATTATGCTAGTCATAAAATGCAACCATACTCCTTGTAAGCACCAACTCCTGATCTGTAAGGTTATGTATGAAAACAGACAACTCATGCAACCCACTACGTGGTGAAATCCACTCCTATTCTGTAAGTTGGTGAAGGAAACATACTAACTGGGTGGTGGCAGGTGAGAGTGTTTAACGCCACTTTAAACAATATTTCAGTTATATCGTGGCGGTAAGTTTTATTGGTGGAGGATATAGAAGTAAATGGAGAAACCACCGACCTGTCGAAAGTCACTGCCAAATTTTATCACTGAATGTTATATCGGGTACACCTCGCCATGGGCGGAATTCGAACTCACATTGTTAGTGGTGATATGTACTGATTGCATATGCAGCTATAAATTCAACTACCATATAATCCGTAAATGTATATAAGCAACTAGATTATCCATATAAATCGACCGATCCTTTCTAAGTTGACAAAGGAAAACAGTCCCCATGATAGAATCACGTATCCCTTGTAAGAGAATGACTAATGGTTTGATTAAAGTGTCGTAAAATAGTGGTTACAGGAAATAAATGAACGAAATTATATTTCAATGTAGAAAATACTATATTTTGTTAATCACAGAGATCCTTTTTATTTTGGGATTGTTGTTTCCATATTTTACCCAATTACACGTGATGGTACGTTGACAGCAGCCGATGTTGTTATGGTGACAGGGGCGGAAGTTGGCACAAAGAATGATGTTTGCTCTAAAAATATAAAAGACAAAATGAATATAGTGTGTAATATTTTGTACCGAAATACAAATATCATGTTTTTGTTCTCTTCGGTACAGGTTATGCTTACTGGTATTTTACCGTCACTTTCAACGATATTTCAGTTATATCATATTTTCTATTTGGTGGAAACCGGTGTACCCGGTGAAAACCACCAAGCTGTCTCATTCCACGGACAAATTTGATCACATATGCAGTGCCGAGAACATCTTATGACTGATGATAATCTGACTAACAATTTGGTAATAAACACTGATGTCCATAGATAGATGTAAATCAAGCTATCATGGATATATACTCAAAATAGTAGTTATAACAAACATATTAATAATTATTATTCGTACATAATGACAAGTTGTTGAGCAGAATTATTGTACTGTATACATACATATGTGTTGAAAAAAAGTAGCAAATTGCTGTGACAACAGACATTCAGAACCCTCTAAAGAAATGAGCGATTTTGCAGCAATGTCATGGTGAGAAGAATTTACTATTTTCTGAGACGATGGTGTTTGCTTTGTATTAGATCAACATGATTAGCTGGAATTTTTTCGTGCTAGCCGAATAAACATCATATTCTATTACGCTCCACTAGGACACATAATTCTGAATCCATTCCAGAAACTCTTTGCCTAAGCTCCTTAATGTTGATAGCTTAAGGCTTTATTTTAGTCTTTGCCTAGACCTGACAGGTGATCGAACCCACAAGCTACCATACTCAAGGAGGCCACATTACACTGCCCGTGTGGTCTTACAGGGTGGCAATAATATCTATAAAGTGACATTTCTCCACCTATGATATTCAAAAATTGAAAAAGTACTAGTAGTTTAACCCCACCAACATTTTTTAAGTGCCTATACCAAGGCAGGAAAGGGAGCGGTCATGTGTTAGGGGTATCAATGTTGTCTGTTTCTACGATTCTGATATTTGTTTTAGGAATTGTTCCTACAGTATGGAATATTTTTGTTCTTCATTGTATCACTGATGTTCTGGCATTATTAAGTCATGTTCAAATATATGTCAGTTACTGATAATAAATGTAGGAACTTACTATACTCGCAAATCCAGGGGTAATTTTCCAATATAAACAGGAATCTAGTACACATACTGTCGTGCCATTTTCCAGAATCTGAATATTCGAACAGAACACAATCTTCCTGGTTATGAAGAAGTCCTGGTTGTGCCACTCCCCAGAAAGTATAATCAACTGGTTCTCCTAAAGATATTAGAAATACAAAATTAAAATATCAATGTTATTATATTTTAGGAGGAGGTTTGAGCCAATGAATCTAGTTTAACAATGCCACCTTTTATTAAAGTGCCTTTACCAAACCATGAAAGTGAGCGGTCATGTATATGTGCGTTTGGAGGATATCCAGTTTGCCTCCGTTTCTATTATATTTTAGAACTAGTTGTGTGGGATTGTGATTGCTTAGCAATATTTTCAATAATATTTGGAGGTTAGTTTTGTCGGTGGAGGACACAAGAGTAATCAGAGAAAACCGCCGACATACCACAAGTCGCTGACAGTCTTTGTCACATACAGTTGTATCGAGAAGACCTCGCCTCGGAAATCGAAGAAATTCGTATATGCAGGTATTTGGATTTCAATAATAAACTAAATAACAGGAATTATATATTAATGCCTATTAGACATTTTACAATAATAATCGACTACCAATGAAATTAATGAAGTTTGGTTTGGTATATTTGATTGGCATATGAAAAGGTATGTCTTTCAAATTAAAGGCCTGTTTTTTAATTCTCAAACTTGTTTATGGTTGAAAACAACCTGAAACATGTTTAAATCATAAACCATAAACATGTTTAAGATAGATAAAAAACGCAATGGTTGAAGAACAATATTTAAGAGAAATTTTCTAGTTCATTGATTATTTGTTAACAAAGTAAAAATAATTCTTCATTAACAAATAAAACAATTCAACTCTTAAACAAACAAACAAAACAAAAACCACACAAAAAACAACAAATAAAATACTTTAATTCTTTATAAACAAATACAACAATGCAGAATGTCAATAAACAACTTGGAAATGGGTCTATAATACACAGATGTTCCTATTACAAACATATACTGGTAATTAACCAGGTTCAAACATATTCAACCGTGCTTCGATCCTGGTTAAGATGTTCTTTAACCATTTAACCGCATGGTTAAATTCACATCGTAAAAAACACTCAACCATAAAAAAGTTTAAAACCAGGTTAATGGCTAAGAATTAAAAAAAACCAGTCCTATAATGTCAACGTTTTTGGCTTTGCGCATACCTGATGAAGTTTATTCCCGAAACGCGTCATGAGTATTGAATTGCATATCTACTTTTTTATTATATATATAAAAACACAAGATGTTTTTGAGGTTTTCATTTTATATTTTTCTTTCTAACGCTTGTTTAATTGTTTTTTGGTCCTTTTTCTTTGTGGCATTATGTAATATATTGTCGAATCACAGCTTCCGGTTATCCCTTTGGTATCTTAGAGTGCCACTAATGGAACATGAACTGCCTACCCTTCCGGAGCACCTTAGTTCACCCCCGGTTTTTAGTGTGGTTCATGTTATTCGATTTTTAGTTTTTTTGATGTAATGTTTTGTAGATCGTTGTTTGTTCTTTTGACCATTGTATAGTCTATCCTTATTACGATTTACGGATTCTTATTACCTCTTTGGCATCTTCAAACTCTTCTTAGAGCCTTACTTGTAAATGTTCGTATATTTAATATCATCTGATTCCAAAAAAATATTACCTGTTACCCATTCCCACTTGCCCTCTACTCTCTGGTCAGATAAACCAATCCAGGCACCATTAGCTTGAAAATTTAAAGAATTCAGGGAGGCCATGATAAATTGATTTTCAGCACTACTAGTGATGGTCACTAGATGTCCTCCCTTTGTCGTGCAGTCGTCCCTTGCATGGCTCCAGTCTTTATGATGATGAGTGATGAACTCGTAGCAGTGTCCGTTATATGCACGCAGGGCAGGGCTACGGACCAGGTTTGAAGGACAATTTGCAATATTATCCTGAGCAACTAAAAAGAAATGAGTATTACACGTTACATTTGCTATAATAGGGATTATGGTGTTTAACGCCACTTTCAACAATATTTCAGTTATATCGTGGCGATTAGTTGTATTGGTGAAAGAAACCGGAGTACCCAGAGAAAACCACAGACTTGTCGCAAGTCACTTTAGCACATAATGTTGTATCGAGAACACCTCGCCATGAGCGGGATTCGAACGCACAGCCTGTGTGGTAATAGACACTCAATACACGGCCTCCATTTGCCATAATAAGCAGTTAGAACAATTTCGTTTTTACATCTCTGCATATGGGGCATAGTCAGTCCCGGATTTACCTATAGGCTTGATAGGCTGAAGCCTAGGGCCTCAATATTTAGGAGGCATCCGGCCAATGTGTATAATATTTTTAACACTGTTATTGGACTTTCTCACTTATGCTGTCATAACGTACTGTACTTTCTAAACAACCCTTCAGGAATTTTTCTTACACCGTTGCACTCCATTTCAGAATATTGCAGAATTTTAAACACCGCTCATCATCTTCGCCTTTATTGAAATTGATTAATCACACTTGCATCTTCCCCCAGTGGTGAATCCGGGTAATTGGGAGGGGTATCAGAAATGGAATAGCCTGGGGACTGGCTTTATCTAAATCCGGCATTGGGCATAGTATTTGCTTTCCGTATTTGTAAAAGAAAGCTATTAATACCACTGATGCCCACATGGCCTTGGAAGATTTGTTTTGTATGTTTATTATAAAATGTAATCCTTCTACCACATACAAAATCTCCCATGCGCTTGTACTCAGATCGTAGTTAACAGTGAGGTTATGTATGCACAATGTGTTGTCCCAACAGACTATTCTTTGGTAGACAGAACCCTATCCTTGTGCACGTGCATTTTGTGTGCAATAACATGCATATGTATTGAGAAATGTTAATGAATACAAGTTTATTCATATTATTGAAATCTTATAGAAGAAGTTGTGTTTAGTGTTGTCAGTATTTTATGAGCTTTATCTCCCTTCTGTCAGGAATGACATCAATACAAGAAACAAAATTATGTGGAATGATCAATATTAAATTAAAGATATGCCATTATATCTTATTTTAAGCCCCTTAGATATGAGAATGGCACCATGTAGAATCCATAAAGTTGCCATACACTGGACACCATCAGGCAAGAGAAAAAGAGGCAAACCAAGAACAACATGGAAGAGAACAATTACATCAGAGCTGGAGGAAATTTGTTTTTCTATGGGCCAGGCTCAGTACATTACAAAGGATAGAGGGAGATGGCGACACATTGTAGATGCCTAATGTCCCATAGGGGATGACGAGGATAAGTAAGTAAGATATGATGGTAACGTCAATTACACAAACGTTTTGCAATATTTCCTGCATTTATTTTAATGACTAAATTAACGTAAATTTAGTTAGGAAAACTTTCATAAATAACGATTAAACAGATGAATAATATTCAAATAATAAATATCTGAACAATAGTATTCTGTGTTGTCCTATTATGTGTTCTGAGTCCTGAGATTTCCACATGAAACGATGTTCGGTTTGTCTTTACCTCCAGTTGTCTGTAGGAGGGCTCATGTCTTATTTACGTTATTTGTGTTTGTTTGGTTTGTCTTTACCACCAGTTGTCTGTAGGATGACTCGGGTCTTATTTACATTGTTTATGTTTGCTTACGTATAGTGGTGTCAAACACATATTGTGTTGTGGTTTTGTTTTGTTTGTCTTCGTCTTGTGTACCATATGTTGTCAGTTTCTCTGGATTGTCCATTTTTTTTTATTGTCCCTTCAGTATTCTCAAACATTTATCAAGTATTTCATAGTTATTTTGTACTCACACTGTAACAGTGGTCATATATTGGAATTCTCCAAAAACGAGGTCATACAAGCCTAATTTACTACTTCTTTACTTAAAGTATATTTAAACTATGATGGTCAACGATTTCACCAATATCGACAAAACGAACGTCTTACCTCAAATGTTGGAACACAAAAATGTCCAAGATAGAAATGCACACCCTTGCTTGAGAAATTTGACGAAAACTAACTGATTAATAGAATTCCCATAACCAATGCAACAATTGACAAAAAAAAGCTGCACATGTTTGTTACCATTCAAAATAATCACGCACTACTAGAACAATACAACGAGAAGATAAAACATAAACCGATAATACAAAAACTGATCTAATATCAATTGGTCACAAATATCTAAATAAATTAATGGTCTTCGTGGGTGTCCAGAATAAATACGTCACCAATGTGTTGGATTAAATCTCGAAAATACAACAATTACAATACTATACTAATTTGATACGGAGTAAAGAAATATTTTAACTGGTTTAAATAATGTAATAATAATGTAACTGATGCTGCGTTCACACCTACATTTAATGCGAATCGAATACTGTAATCGCGTAATTATTTTTTTTAATGTGCATTGAACTCGCTTCAGGAATACGTTTTCGTTCATTCGAATTCGTATTTGATTTGATAAGAGCTTGGACGAAATTTTGTTGGCAAAATGATTAGTATTATCATGTGTACACTTTCTTTTGGTTGTTAATTTTTATTATTAATAAATGACGTTATTGAATTATGATGTCATGTAGCTGGTGACGTCATATGTGGATCGACAGACAAGTCCGACAGTACGAAAGGGAACACTTGGTCCATGGTGGAAACATTTTGCTTGGTCGATTGTTGGGCAAATTGTGAGATAGAGGCGGACATGTCGGGAACACACAGGAACCGGCATGTGAATGAACATGGATACCTCCGCTCTTGGGCTGCCTGTCGGATCAAGAAAATTCTCCCACAGTCCAGCACCTGAAAGCAAGACAACAAAACAGCACATCTGGACTATAAAGTTAATTGATACTGCGAATCAAAAGGTAAAGTCGTTTGGACATTGAAGCGTACTCTATTTGATGGGCATTATACGTTCGGACAAGAATACGTTTCGAATGCGCATTAAACTAATTCGCATCCGATAATGAAAATCGAATTCGAATTACATGTGAACGCAGCATAAGGTTCTCTTTCCTCAGGTACAGATGATTTTAGCAGATTTTGGCTATCCTGTTTAGGTCCTTGTATTCTTGCTCCCAAAGACCGTTGACTGCGCTAGGGACATATATGTCCCTTGAGAAAGAATTTTACGTTTATTTTCTTTAAGAAATACATTATACTTAGATTGCACAATTTGAAGTCAAATACATATATTGCACGTATAGAATCAAAAAGAAACGGCAAGTAACGTCACAATGCTGTTAAAACTGTTCAAACTGCAGAAAGTGTCACAAGGGGGTCTCCAGAAAAATGAACAGTGACAACAAAATCGATATCGTCAATCAAGGTTCATACAGAGACTATATGATAATGAAGCGTAGCAAAAGCTAATAAAAATAGATAATTCATTTTTTTTTAAATAAATTGTAATCATGAGAACAGTACTAGTAAAGTGGTTAAATAATTCGTAATTATATTCTATAAAATCTATATTAATATGAAAACTTAAATGTTAGGTCTATAGAAGATTAGATAAATGTATAAGTGCTAGACACCGACCATCCATAGATAACCTCACTGTCTTCGACTGACATATAAAGTTATACATAACGTCAGGAATAATACGATTATATACTAAACCTTGCAGTCAAAGGGTTAAGTTCCATTTGACTTTTAATGTATCTGACAAATACGCATGTGCATTAAAGTATATATCTTCATTTTTATTACACCGCTCGTATTACAATTCACTTCTAAGCGCAGTGAATGTTTTCAATTCCGTATATACGGTATATGAACATCAACATTATGTCACGTGTAAAGAAACACTGATAGTATTCAAACTCGATAAACCGTTTGGAAAAGGTCATTGATGACAGACTGTTACGTCACTTCCTTGTCACGTTTTTACTGATTAAGACATATGACGCACTCTTTTAAACATTTATGAATAGTAAAAGTGATATATCTAATAAATTGTGCACGTATTTTATATTAGTAATTAAAATATATCTCATTATTTGAAACAGTTCGGATCAAATATTCATCGGGACACAGCAAGATGTCATGGTGCTACGATCAGCTGTTATATATATTAAAAAAAATTACTGATCTGTACAGATGTTAGGAAATATCAGCACTTGAAAGAATCCTCATGAAGGTGTTTTAGGTTCTAATCAGCTTATTCATTTATTCGTATGAGGAGAACTTCACAAAGAGGCTTCTCCAGAGAAAAAGAGAAAACAAAATAATGATCCGAGTTGATCCCGGTGCTTGACTAGATCGGTGTTGCCTATTTTCAGTTGTATGTGTTTGTTCGCGTTGATTATTGTTAGACTTTGTCTCTGTTTTACTCTTTGACTTCATGTTTTTAATTCTACATTGATTTACCTTTTTCTTAATCACGCTATTTTCTTTCTCTCCTCAGTACAAAAGTCAGTAATTGTTCATTTTATGTGTAATGCAGAATTTTCTGATTGCCCCTTCAATATTTTCTAACGTTTATTTTGTATTTTTTTTTTATCAATTACATTTTATTTTACATTATTATTAATCATTGTATATACATGTCTTCTATTGGATCCTTTATAATCACAAAACCGTAGGCAATTAATTATTGATGTGTTCATTGACAACCTTCAAATTTCCCCCTGAACTGGTAGAAAACTTTATTGTCTACCTCGACAATCTCTATTTTGCTTCAACAGAGCTGTGACAATAATATTTTCACCCTCTGTAACCGAGTTTTTTTTGTTGTTGTTTTTTTTTAAATAATTTTTTACTGATAATTGTACTCATGTTATGTTTATTCAACAGTGTCAAACAGTCCAAAACAAGAGACAACTTTTCAGAACAGAAACAAGTGTCGCTTAAATCGGTTTCATGCGCGTCCTTTTACTCGTCCGCACTATACTTCGGATTCAAACTACCGTTCGCAAACATTTGTACAGTACAACAAATGCAATGATTGTAGGAGAAGTATCCTTCTCTGACCGTTGACTGTTTGCTATAAAGTCCTTGGGGGAAAAACAACCCCCCTCAGGTGGATAATTATAGATGTAGACCTTCTAAGGAGACCGCAATTCTATAATAATAATAATAATAATAATCATAATGTGCTGATAAGCACGTGTCATTTGCGTGTACAGGCATCTGACTTTATTTCAACGGTAGTGGTATCTCGTATCACTAACCGTTACCAAAACGAGGCTACAGATTCATGTAGCATTACAGTGATCAGTCAAAATATAACTAGTGAGAAAAAATAACTTACAAATAACAGGAATCAAAAACAGTAGACAGATCATTGTGTAAGATTAAGAAAGAAGTCAACAAAACTAAAATATTCTTAATATATCATAGATACAATGATAAGAATTACGTCTTATGTCAATCAGGTTCGTGAGGTACTACACAAGGGATATAATGTGTGTACCTTGACAAAACAACACCTAACTGCCCGAAAATGTAAAAAAAACAAAAAAAAACAAAAAACAAATATGTTTGTTTTCGTATAGTGGTGTCCAACACATATTGTTTTGTGCTTTTGTTTTTCTTCGTCTTGTGAACCCTTTGTTAACAGTTTCTCTGGAATGTCTATTTTTGATTGCCCCTTTTATATTCTCTGACGTTTGGATAGGAGTCTGGCCGGTTATTTCGTTATATAACTGTCCGAGATGTTCTCTCCAAATAAAGTCTGGCATTGACGATAGAACTGTAAAATTAATGCAGTGATTCAAACACAAAAAACCTAATAACCCAACATTAACAGATGAAGATTAAAAAACGACCAGGAATAGAAATGAAAAGAAAAATAAATACCACAATGTCGAAACAATTTTGAAATCAAATATCAAAATTGTAAGAAAATTCAAAATCGATACCTCCAACACACAACTACATGGCCGTTCATGTTCCTGTCTTAATTGATACAGACACTTTAATAAAATGTGGTGAGGTTAGACTAATACTATGGGCCCAAACATCGCCTCTTTGTGTGAAATTATCATGCAAGTACTTCCACCGTGCGAGTAAAATGTCATCTGTCACATCTACAGTCATCTGTCAAAAATATTGGGAAATGTCAAAAATTCCCTATATAATCAACCAAAACCATATTAATTTCTGGATAGATTTTAACAAATTTTACACCAAAACATTCGGATATGACCTATATTATGATTGTTTATTTGCTCATTATGTTTAGACGAGTGGTTTTTATTTGTACATAATTTAAACATGATTGTTAAATATTAGGATTTATTTTTAGTTAAAATATATAGGAAAATCAAAGTCAATTTTTATTTGTTGTGTTTAAATTATGTACAAATAAATATTACTCATAAAAACATAATGAGTAATTAAACAATCAAAATATAGACAATTCCGAATGTTTTGGTGTACAATTTGTTAAAAATCTATCCAAAATGACTTCACAATAATTGTTTGAAAAAATATGGTTGTTGAAGTTGTCGACCATCATATTTTTTCAATCGTCATATCTTGACGATTTCGTACATTTGCATTATTTGTTAACTAACTTGTTCTCGCCATGACATAGCTGAAAAATTGCTGAGTTGGCGTTAAACAACAACCATTCACTCACTATTTCAATGCTCCATTGGAAGGGTTGACGGTATCTTTTTCTGTTACATCAGACAAACATCAACCAATGCTGATGTAGATTGTAATTGGACGCTTGAATAGCTTAACCCCGCCAGGAAAAAAAGCGATCATGTATTTGTGTGTAAAGGGTATCTATTTTTTCTCTGGCTA